>PVKM010015819.1:0-27539 GCA_004027735.1 Carollia perspicillata | reverse complement strand
GGCCATCTGAGAAGACGGCAGGTTTGCACCCTAACAGACCATCTTACGTTTCCGTTCAAGCCAGCCTTTTTTATAAAGAGGAAAAAGTGTAGGTAAGGGATTTGGACTTCAGGCAAGAGGTTGATCAGACAAAAGCTGCAGTCAAGTAATCTCCCTAACATCCTTTCATCTACTAACTGGTAATTTTCTGTCTGGGTCCTATGTCCAGAGATGATTGTGTTCATCTCTGTCCTGGCTGGTGGGTTGTCCTCCCTGGAACACAATGGCCAGGCTACCACCTTGATTGCTTATGGTCTCTTCTGGAGCACAAGGGCCGAATTGCTTGTGGTCTCCCAGAGTCAGGGTGGGCCATATCATACCTTCAGATCCTGGCACAATACCTTTTCACATGTGTTAACTTTTAGGCGTATTAACTATTACCTAAAACTAAGCTTTTCCAACTCTTACATTCCCCCATCACTAGGACTTTTTGTATCTAAGCCACTCAATCATCAAAATGGACAAAAATGAGTTCTTAATACTTTGATGTATCCTGGGGTCTAAATATGGGATCTAATATCGTCAAATAACATTGTTCTTTTGCATTGTTCAAATTAGTGAATATGTTTGTGTTTTATAGCCAATAGCGAGGGAAGAAAAACATGTTGCTAAGTACTCATGTTCAAGAGGACTAAATTCAGAAAAAATGTTTTCTTTTTTGTCCCTGAAATACTGAGAGCTTTACTCCACAGCTGGCTTAGAATTTTCCATTTGATCATGCCCTACAGAATTCTCAGGTAGTCTTTCCTGATTATTCTTCATTTGGATCAGCTTGTACTCTGACTGTCAACAGGAGGAGCCCAAACATGTAAAATACCTGCAAGAATATGAATCTTGGGAAGACTTAGAAAGTTCCCGGTAATGAATTTGGAATCATTAGAAAATGTTTTCTTTTTCTTTCTTTTCTTTTTTTCCTTCTTATTTACAAATCTTATTCTTAGGTTAGATCTTGATTACTTTCTTTGACTGCTGGTGTCTACTATCAAAATATTTCAAGTATTTTCTAAAAATCATTTCTGTTCGATCTTATTGCATTTTAATTTTAGTTTATTTATCCTTAAAATTGGTTAAAGAAAGTATTCAAGAGATAGGTAAGAGGCAGATGGTGAAAATATGTATGGATGAATAGATTATTACAAAGCCCAATTTGTATAGGTTCTTAATCCTTCCTTTCAAAGCCTCGTGTTTGCAGGGTGGAAGGGGTGGGTTTTGCAGCTCGTTTAAGGAGAAGGAGATTTTTACCTGTAGTCTTAATAGATTGAAACTTGGCTTCAACTCAGAAGTAGGAAAGAGTCTGGACACCGCAGTGTGACTGCAGTTGAAAGGAGATGCTCTTTCCTCACCATCCGGGTTTCCGATGGCAGCTGGCTCATAGTTTCCTGGAATACTCAGCATTAATAAACCTGCATGATGCTTGCGTTGGGTCTTCTCAAGCTGGTGGGAGAGAGCGGGGGAGTGATGCTCTCCTTCCCGAGTTCCATGTAGGAGGTACTCAAGGTTTCCTGGTGATAGGTAGCTAGCTTTTTCCCAGCTGCCTGGATTTCCATCCATCCAAGTCTTGCCAGTGGTCATTGTAAGGCCTTAAAGCATGATTATTTTCCAGATTTCTGTTTTTATTTTTAACTAAATTAAATCTCTTTCAACTTAGGTAATAGCATTGCTATTTTTATTGCAGAACTTTTTGAAAAAAAAATACTTCCTTTAATGCCAGTTTAAAATTTGGGGCTAATTTTGTGGGTCACCCAGAAAGAGATATATGACAGGGTAGTCTTCCATTCAGGGGACAGCAGGGCCTCATTTTACGGTTTGTGGCCCCCTGGGGAGCTCCAAAGGCAGACCAAACTATAATTTGCAAAACTGTGTTGTGATGGCAATAAAAAGCACTTTTGTGAGTAGAGTATCTCTTAAAATAGTTCTGTTGCCCTGGATGGTGTAGCTCAGTGGATTGAGCGCTGGCTGCAAACCAAAGGGTCGCCAGTTTGATTCCTCGTGGGGGCACATGCATGGGTCGCAGGCTGGGTCCCCTGTGGGAGCCATGTGAGAGGCAACCACACACTGATGTTTCTCTCTCTCTTTCTCCCTCCCTTCCCCTCTCTCTCTAAAAATAAATAAATAAAATATTTTAAAAATAGTGCTCTTGGTTTTCATTAAGTAATGTTAATTGGTTTCACATGAAGTGGGAATAAAACGCTGAGCTGAATACATGTAACATTTTCTTTATTGTATATTATTTCTTCTTGACTATATACCTGGTTCAGTGTATTTATGTCTCTGAAAAAACAAACATACAAATAAACCACCATGAAACATCTTAGGGTCATTTCTCCCCTTTTCTCAGTAGATCCTGATGATTTTTACATATTTCAGCTTTTCACTTCAAATATCGACATGCATAATTCAGTACTAATTTTTGTCAAAATTTTACTGCTTTACTTTTGCAAGGAAAAGAATCTGTAGCTCAGATCATCGTGACCAATGGAAATAGAGAAGAAATGGTTTAAAATCAGTATCATCGGGCCGTGTGTAATAAAAGGAAGCAAAGTAAAACTGCTCTGGTCCTTATAACCATACCACATACTATAGCGATATTTTAAGGAGTATGTACAAAGCCACTTTTTCTGAAATTCGTTGTTAATGTGTGATGAAAGTGTTGTTATTAAGGCAGAACATCATTTTATGACCTATGAGAAAATAGTAGGGACCTGTGTTTGTTAAGTACGTTCTAAGTTTAAGGCGCCAGACGTAAGTGCTTGACCTACGTCATTTCTTTGGATGTTTACAACAGCAACAGGGAATGGGTGCTGTGTCAGCCTCACACACAGCCCAGGAAACTAGGAGCCGCTTGCACGCGAATCACACAGCTAATCAAGACCGGAACTCCCATGTGAGTGACAGCAGTGCAAAGCCGGGGCCCCTCTTCCCAAACGCCAGTTACACCTTCTATAACTCTAAAAACGGTAGTTCTTCCAGCCGGGGTCATTATTTTATCATTGCTTCATTTCGGTGACAAGTTGAGAAAGAAAGACTAGTAAACATATTCTTTTTCCTTTAGGAGTAGATGAATTATTTTAAAGGCATGAGTCTTAGTTAAAATGAGCCTACCTATGGAAGTATTAGAGCCATCATCAACTAAAGTGAGGGTTAGGCAAACAAAAACATCTAGTTTACATGAAAAGGCAAAAGAATCATGTCCAAGAGAAATTAAAATGAAGACCTCTTGAGCTATATAGAGGGACAACTGAATTTAACACAGAAAATGAATTTGACTGTGTAGCTATATATTTTTATATACATATGAAGAGATAGATATGTAGGTATATAGATATATATCTTTAAAAAAATAAACAGAAGAGCATGCCCCCAGAATTGCCCCTAGCATCTTCAGAGGCTGCACAAATGTTCTGTGGTGGGGCCTGACTGTATAGAACAAGTTGATTATAAAATGTATAACAAAATCCATGGGCCCACATGAGGTATAGTGATTCACTGAGGGAAAACTAGAAGAAATGGATAGAGAAGAGCTACTTACATGTTTATCTGTTGTCCAGTCAGTGCAGGTGATTTTTTGGTAGGGTCCTGATACTATCTCTTTCTGTTCTTTATTGCCCAATGCACAATTCCTAGTTGATTTTATATCTTTCACTGTAGGAAGGAGGAAACAGCATTGCATTAAAATGCCAGGACTCTTCGGAGCTGGTTTGTATTAAAACAGAATAGACTTGCTTCTGCTTTTTCCTAACACATTAATTTCAGGGTTGTTGTATTGTTATTCTCAAGCTGCCTCATCCATCAGCTCCAGGGAAAGATTGACACCCCATGGCCCCACCCCCCGTTGATGATGACAGGAAATGCCAGTCTTGCAGAGTACGTAAGAAAATGTGAAGGATGATTCTTTTTTGGTAACGTTAAATTTACTATTTAAATTTTTTAGCATACATGCAGGCTGTCTCTTACTCTGTTCTGAATAGTTGAGGTGACAATCATTGCTTTTCTAGAATGTGCTTTCTTTCGATGGGGACCACACTCCTGCCACCAAAACAAGACCACTGGCCAGCAGGAAGGGAGAGAAGGGCTGTTCCATTCTGGTACAAAAGGTCCACACTCATCAGACATGGCGTAATGGGACAGGGACAGCACGAGGTGAGAGATGTCAGCAGGAGACAAGAAAGGACATTGAATGGAAGTATTTGTTGACTTAAGGGGGAACAACCTGGAAAGCCACCTAGGAGGACAGTGGAGCTGGTGGTGAGGGTGGAGAGCTCTCCTGGGGGTTGACCGTGGGGTGCCCAGGGTGAAGGTCCCCTGTCAGTGCTATGGACCTGGACAATCAGAAAAAGACAGACAGGAACCCTGCAGGGCTCACGTGTGACTTATGCAGGGTCCATGGTGGGCAGTGAGTAGACAAGAGCCCCATACAAGCCTTGTGTTGGATGGATGTGAGTGGTTGCCCCAGATGAGATGTCAGCAGCTTGGTGGCCTGACTTGCATACAAAGTGCCCCAGGTTACCTTCCTGGAACTATGGTGGCCACAGGTGTTGTGATGACCTCAAAGGCACAAGTCACTGAGCTCTGTGGGCACCTGGTCCCTGCTCAGGGCACCCCAGGGGATGACCCTGACAGCCCCTGCAGGTCCAGGCACCCATGCAGGACTTGGAAAATGTTGAGGAAAGCACCTCAAAGCACAGGAAGGGGTAGACAGGGTCCCCCTTCCCAAGTCTAAGGGCCATAATATTGCCTGCACCCCAGCCCTGTGGATTCTGATGGGCAGCCTGCACTAAAGCTGTATCTATCTTTTGATAGCTATGTAGATGGACTAAATGTAACACAGAGAGTAAATTTATATTTATGAACACTTTTCTGTTTGTAAGCTCACATGAAGTCTTCAATATCTTATTGCCACTTTAGAAGGAATGAAGGTCATCTGCTTCATCCCCTTTCAATGGATGAAAAATCGAACTTTCAGGCTTTTGCTTTCTAGTAAGTGACAAAAGTACAATTTCAACCTTGATCTTTCCGCTCAAAATTCAGGACTCAATTTATTCCATCACTTGACTTCTCAAAAGGTTTGTCTTGCCTTTGCCTTTGCTTTGGGAGGTTCGGCATGAATCTAACTGAAAGAATCAAGGCTGGCACTTTTGGAAAGTTTACAAACAAATGATCTCCTCAAACTCAGTGTCAACTGTTTGGTGTCAAGGCAGACTGGGGATATTGAAAATCTGAGGGCAAGTGGCCTTGACCTTATTTCATTTTTAAAGTGTTGTTTTGCAATGCCTTCCTCCTCTGTCATTTTTTCCCTGTTAAAATGGATTCATCTTTTTTGATCTATGATAAAGCCTAAGGGAGATTTTATTGCACCAGAGTCTCAATTTGTGAGTAATAAAAAAAATGAGTGGAAACTCTCTGTGTCTCCTGCAAAAGAAACTGCATCCTTTATTAGCAAACTGAGTCTCACCTGGATTGTTGCTGGCCAAGGAAATAAAAGCAAACCAAAAATACAAAAGAATTCAAGTCCAGAAGAGTAATATATTTCTCATTGTGTACTTAGGACCGAACACACACACATACACACACAGTGCTAAAGCTTGGGAAGGAAGAGACACTTCAAATTAGTACAAGGACAGAAACCAACTTAATATCAGGAATCAAACTAGGAGCTTTGTTTGAGTTGCGAGCAGCAACTGTGCTTGAATATCTCCGAAGTTAACAGGCTGCATCCTTTTGTCCTCGGTAACTGATTTAGCGCTCCTGTTTCACAGCCCGGATGCCTCTATCCTTTCATTATTAGCCGAGGTCGACATTTCCCACGGAAAGGTCATCCTCAGTGGTGATCATTTGCTGCTGTGCAAAACAAACAACTTTACACACATGCACATCCATATTTTTTTTTGAAACTGATGACGTGAGGAATTGGCAGCTTCTTGCTCACGGCACTGCAAACGCCCTGCATTGCCATCCCCACCGGCCCCTGCTTTGGCCTGCCTTTAATGACTCTACTGAAGCTCGACCAGAGCGGATACTAAGGTATGCTTTATTTTTTCCCCACCACAAACTATTCTTTACAGAAGAATGTTAATTAGTAACTGATAGATATAAAGATTGCCAGCGACAGCCCATTAATTCCATTTACTTTAATAGGACCTAGAACTTAGCTTGCAGTACAGCTGTATTCAGACTGGATTATAAATGTAATTTTTTGCATCATTAACTTCTCTGATTAATCTTAGACAGCAAATGCATAATTATCAAGGGAAAAAGCCACCCAGTATTTGCAGGAAGAAGTCCAGCTTTCCAAGCTGTGCTTTTGCAGGCCTCTTATTAGCATCATTGTAAGTTGTGCAGGTTATTATAAGGAAATGATTGCTTTCCGTTGCGTAAAGGTTAACCCATACTAGGTATTTAATGCTTCAGAAAATATTTAATGCGTGTATGGTTGTGTGTGTGCACACACGTGTGTGGACAGTCAAGGCACACACAGCCTTGCTATCTACTGTGTTTGATTTGTGATGAGTTCACCAGCAGGGATTTGCATAACAATACCACACTATTAGTTCCCATCTGTAGCTTTCCAGTTTTGGACTTGGGTCCCTTGCCAGTTATGCCTCTGGAGGCTTTTGTGGAAAACTGCCTCCTCCTACTGTGACATTTCTGTACTGGCAGGCATTATACACAGCCACCGTGTTTCTGTTGGGTGTATGACTCAGGATTCCGCATATTGGGCGAAACCAAAACACAGAATCAAATAGGCAAAGGGCATTCAAATGGAAAAAAAATCAGTGGGCTGAAGTTCAAGTGCCTTTGCTTGCCATTCTATGCTACCTGAAGATGAAAGGAGAAGCCTAGGCGCTAGCACAAAAGTTCTCTGACTTAGGGGTAGCTGGAATCCAAGCCTGTCCGTAGTGACTGCTTTGAATGAGACTAATTATTGTCCTGTTAGTATAAAACGGCACTTCATTAGCACAAAGATTCCTGCTAAGGAAGCTGGAAAACGTCTCATCCCCATTATACGTCTTTTCACCAAAATAGAGCCACTAAGTAGGGACTGAGGAGATGGGTGGAGAGGGAGTGAAGGTTTTAAAAAGTTGCAGAAAGAGAATTCTTCTGTAATGAGTTATGATTATTTATGTGAATAGCAAACAGCCCCATTTTAGATATTGTTCTTCTCTTTTGAACCCAAGATGTGGAAGACCCAGTGCCGAGATCTTCTGGCCTCGATTTAAAACAGAGTATTCACAGATCTCTGACTACATTTGCTTCCAACATAAACTGCCCCAGATAACTTTCCCTTACACTGAAATATGGGCAAATGTTTTTATCTCAGGCTCTTGGGTGCTTACAATGCTAATTCTGATGGGCTTTCAGTCAAGTGACACATACCTTTGCATCACATTTGTTATCATCACTCGTTGAAGAGAGGGCCAGTTTGGTACCCAGGACAGGGTGCTGTCTTCAGGCACATGGAGTAGTCAGCCCTCCCTTGTTCTTTCTCAGGTGCAATGTGGGCAGATTACTAGGGATCACAATCAGTAGAGTTCCGGTCCTCTCTTTATCTGATGGAGTGCCCAGAATTACCTTATCACTTAGATCTAGAAGGTGGCGGGGTGCTCCCCGTCATTCCTTCAGCAAGTCTGGGCTGAGCACGCTAAAGCCGCTTCAAATTCCGCAACCCTTACCGCCACCCTCCAGGCAGACTTCAAGGAATTTTTAATGGAATAGAGTCTGTCTTTTATAACATCATTAGTGTTAAGCAAATTACTGTGGTCGTCAGATTTGTGATTTATTGATGTTGTTTGGCTGGATAATGGAGTATGAATTCAGAAAAGAAAAACTACAGGCATACCTGGTTGAATCTAAGTATGTGTGTACTTGTACATTTATACTCACACACACATAATGGTCGAGGCAAGAAGACGGTAAGTCTCAATTTCAAGTCCTCCCGACTCTATTGCTTTATATTAAGTAGACTTCTGTTCTTTTCCTCATGGGCTTTTTCTTTATTTAAGAATACCAGTCCTTGCTAGTGTTTCCCAGTTTATACTACAAATTTCTATGGCATGATTGGATATTTAAGAGAATATGTTCCTCTCTCACTTATTATGCAATCACTGGGTATAAATATATTGTAGCTCCTACTCTCATTTCACCCAGGTCATTCTGAATAGGGTATCATATTAGATTAATAGGGCTGTTGGAACAAATCACCATACAATGAGTGTCTTAAAACAACAGAAATTTAGTTTCTCACAGTTCTGGAGGTTTGCAATCAAAATCGGGGACAGGCAGGGTTGGTTCCTTCAGAAGGCTCTAGGAAAGACTGGTTCCTTGCCTCTTCCTCACTTCTGCCAGCTCCCAGAAACCCTTGCTTTCCTTGGTTTGCAGCCGCATCACTGTCCTCGCATGTCCCTCTCTGGCGGCCCCTGTGTCAAATCTCCCTCTCCCCCTATCTTACAACTGTGCTCACATGAGCTGTTTTCAGCTTGCTTTATGGTGAAGAGAAACGGCTAGTTTAAGGAATAGCAAAGCATTTGTGGTTTGTAGGATTGTTTTCCTTTTTTGTAAAGGTCATCTTAGGAATGAATGTGTGTTTTGTAAGAACATTTTAGGAATGAAAAGTATGTTTTGCCATGACTGGTTATTTAGCATTTAAGGCTCACCTGGAAAATCTAGGAAAATCCATCTCAAAATCTTTAACTAAATTATGTAACAAAGGCCCTTTTCCCAAATAAGGTAACATTTTCTCTGTTGGCACATGCAGAAATATTCACAGGTTCCAGGGATTGGGACTGGGGCATATCTCCTGGGAGGCTGCTGTCCAGCTCCCTACAGAGGAGGAAAGAATGCATTTACTAGGAATCTCAGTGTTTCTTCACAAGGATTGATGCACTATTTGTTAATACAGAATTAGAATCCCACAAATGGAGAAACAGAAGGGACCTAAAGGATTTGTGAGGCACAGAAAGCTCATTGGCAACCTGCTTGGCTACACACAACTTCTTAAAAGTGCAAGAGGGAGAGAAGGTCAGTTGCCTGGTTCCTGCCTGGCCCAGCTTCTTTTTCTTCTGTTATGCTACTTGTCTCAAACACCTTACTGAGGATACTAGGTCTTAGTGCTTTGTAGAAGAGGCCGATGTATACATCAGAGAGCATCGGTGCTACAAAAGACCTTGGCAGTATGATGGGGTGGCTAAGAGCATTTATTCCTGCTTCGTATGAAGTAGTCAGCTCTCAAGTCTGCTTCATATTCATTTGTTGTTTTGACCTTGAGCAGGATCCTTAACTTCTTCAGGCTTGGGTTTCTACATGTGTAGAGTCAAGGTTATAAAATAATTTTTCTCTCAGGGTTGTTCTAAGGATGTAGTGACCTAATACATGCAAAACACAGACGTACTGGGGTCACAAGAGCCTCTGTAACTTGAGCTATCATTAGCAAGTATTTCGTCCAAACACCCTGCTTTATAGGTGTGCATAGGAAGTCCTAAGGGTTGTGACTTGTTCAAGGTCACACAGCTATTTAATCACAGAGAGAGACTAAAACCCATCTCTCTGGAACCTAGCACCCATATTTTACCCCTGGTTCTTTGCAGAAAAATTCTCATGAAGAATTTAGCTGTTGTTCTAGGTGTGTGGGAGTTGAGACACCTTGATCTCAAGTGTATTAAATAGAAAAGTTGGTATCCTTAGTACCTAGAGAAACCAAAATTTTCTGTTACTCAATACATTAATGCTTATAGATGTAGAAATTATTATTGATGGCAGAAGTTTCAAGGTCAAGAGAGGAGATTGCTGAAATTCAGTGCCTTGCAAAAAAAGGAAGCATCAGGTTTATATTTTTAAAATATGTGGAAGGGGTAAAAATCAATGCGCTGTAGTGCTTTAGTCAGATGTGGTATCTTCTGACTTTTTTGAGGCCTTTCAAAGAAAATCAGCAAAGAGGAAGTAATAAGTTGGGTATTTGCTGCAATAAAGAATCTATTTCAGATTCATAAGTGATGACAATGTGCATATTCTTTTGATAACAAATTGAAGTTTCAGCTTCAAAGTGACCGGTGTTGGTCATTTCTGTCTGAGTTATCAAAAGCATACAAATGTCATGAAAAGGGTATTTTGTCCTGTGCATTTAGAGAACAGAGGCTATAGTTCATGAGAGAGCTTCCCTCACACCCGTCTCTGTAGCTGTTCAGTATTGTTTGGAGACATCTTAACAAACCACTTACTAAGTGTAACAAGCAATAAAAAGTCAGCAGGAGAACATGAGTTGTTCTTGTTTCTTAAATATTTTAAATGGCAAAACTAGTTGGATTTAAAAGATAGGAAAACATTTGTGACTTTGCAAAACTGAATGTGCCCTGTTTTGTAGAGGTCGTTTAAGGAATGGAAGTGTGTTTTGCTATGACTAGTTATAGAAAGTCCCCAGGCCTCCTTCAAAAACTCTCCTGCCAGGAAATTGATTTTTGGATGGAAGGTATTGAAGGGTGTCTGTAGCATCAGTGGAGAAGCAAGTCATTTTGCACCATCAGTGAGTCAGATATTGGATATTCCCAACAGTAGACAGGAACGAAGCCATTCCTCACCCTGTACTGTCACCCAGATTTCTCCGTAAGGACATGTGAATCGCAGCCACCCCAGAGTCTCCAACTGTGTGCCGTTACGTGCTCTTGTCCCGCCAGTGGGCTTTATGTTCATCAAACTCTGCACATTTTATGATTACTATTAGATTTCCTTTTTTTCTCTCTTTTATTGTATTCATTTATTCTTTTAATATTGAGGGGGAGAGAAACCGTTTTTTGCAGCAAATCATAACCATTTTTATTTTTTTCTTTTTAAATTGAATTATACCTTCCATACAAAACAGTATACTACCTTAAGTGTTCTGTACATTTTTACATATACAAACACTTTAACTACAATCCAGATACAATTATAGAGTATTTTTAGCAACCCACAAGGTTACATGAGGTCTGTTCCTAATAAATACCATCATGTAAATGTAACTAATGTTTATTTTTTAATCTTAATGTAGACTGGACAATGTATTGTTTCCTGGTGTGGGCTATTTATGAGTAAAGTTACTTTCCATACGTTTGTGCATGTTTCGGTCACCTGCTGTCTCTTCTTGCTTTAGTTTTTAATTCTATAAAGAGTCTTTCAAAGGTGGCATTTACCAAGGAGAGGGAGGTCTTAAGGTAGTTTTATTCTGTAAGTTCTAATAGATTTCGGCTTATTTAAATAGAGCCAACTTGTTACCTGATTACAATTTTTCTTTTCCTGTTTTCCATGCATTAATTCTATTCCTTAATTTTTCTATTCATTAATTCTGATTAGCCTTTCAGAAATTTATCTGTTCATATCCTAAGTAAATGAAACTGCTCAGATTCCTGAAGCCGCACTTAGATGAGCTTTCATGCTTTTTCCACTTTTCCAATGAATAATGATGAGGTCTTTACAAAAATGTGCTGGGTTCCTTTTTTTTTTTACCATTCTGCCAGTCTACACAGACACACGTTTTTACCACTTTCTATACACACATTCTCTCCAGAGATGAGCTAGAGGAGACTTTTTAAAAATGGTTTGGCCACCTGCAGCCCTGACCTTGGAACGATCTTTAAATGGAATATGGAAGATAGAGCAGAAGGACCGCGGCAACAACAACACAACTCTAGTTTGGTGCAGTTGGAAAAAAATGGGTCAAGAACATGACTAGAGGGCACGATCAGGAATGTTAGGGAAGGAGAGCAGGAAATAGAAGCTCAATAAAATAAAATCGTATTTGTTGAGTTCTTGCTATGTGAGACTCTGTGCTTCATTTTAATAAGGAACTTACAGATCTGAATACAGTTCTGCACAGAGACGCCTACCTGTCCACCCAAAATGTGTCCTATTTTCCATTGTTGTGAGGTGGCAAGCCCAGGGGTACTCACTTTCCCAGCTTTCCTTGTGAGGACAGCCCTATGTCTGAGTTCTAGCTGAAGGAGTGGAACTGCAAGCAATAATCCTGTAGTTCAGGCCTGGCTGGAAAAAAAGTCACACTATGCCATTTTCTTCTGCATTCCTTTACTGTAACTGGAATCAAGAGAATCTCCGGGGTAACTCTTATGGACTGTATTTCATACTTGCCCTTAAATTTATATGTTAAAGCCTTAACACTTAGCACCTGTGTATTTGGAGAAAGGCCCTTTAAAGAGATAGAGTGGTCATTGAATACTTCTTTCCAGTCCCTTCTTGCCTGCAAGGTTTCTTTTGAGAAATCAGCTGAGTCTTATGGGAACTCCTTTGTAGGCAACTCTCTTCTTTTCTCTTGCTGCTTTTAAGATTCTCTCTTTTTCTTTAACCTTTGGCTTTTTAATTATGATGTGTCTTGGTGTGGTCCTCTTTGGGTCCAACTTCTTTGGGACTCTTTGAGCTTCCTAGACTTGTATGTCTATTTCCTTCGCCAAATTGGGAAAGTTTTCTTCATTATTTTTTCAAATAAGTTTTCAATTTCTTGTTCTTCCTCTTCTCCTTCTGGCAAAGGAGAAGAGGAAGGAGTTTCTTCTTTTTGTTCTGGTTGAATGTTTATTTCTTCCTTTTGTTTCAAATCATTGATTTGAACCCCAGCTTCCTTCCCTTCACCTTTGGTTCCCCGTATATTTTTCATCATTTCACTTTGTTTAGCCCTCATTTCTTCCCTTATTTTCTGGCTGTATTCAATCATTTCTCTGAGCATCATGATCACCAGTGTTTCGAAATCTGCATCTGATAGGCTGGCTATCTCTGTGTCACTTAGTTCTTTCTCTGGAGTTTCGGTCTGTTGTTTCACTTAGAACACATTTCTTGATCTCCTCAGCTGGGCAGCCTCCCTGTGTTTCTGTGTATTAGGTAGAGCTGCTTTGACTCCCTGTGTTGGTACCCCTGTTACACTGTAAGGGGCGGAGCCTTAGGTACTGGCCAGGGCAGTGCAACCTGCTTTGCCACTTCGTGGTGCTGTATGCAGGGGAGGTGTCAGAGAGGGAACAATGCCACTTACTTGTCTCTCGTACCATTTCCAGTCACTTCCCCCATTTCCTGTAAGGGTCTGGCACCCTTCTAGCTGATGACCTGGTGCTGATTCCCAGGGTGGGTGAGATTGCATACATTCTAGACCCTGTGGGCCTTTTAAACAGACTCTCCTGAGAGACTGGCAGTTAATTCTGCCATGTCAGCCTGCATTGGTTTTTACAGCCAGAAGTTATGAGATTTTAGTTGCCAGGTGCTGGAACCCTGGGCTGCGTGGTCTGACCTGGGGCTGGGATCACTGGCCATGCAGCTGTCCCTCCAGTTTTTATCCATTGCATGTGACTGGGGGACCACCAGTTTAGCGGGCTGCTACCGCTGCCTCAGTGCCACCTCAATGCCACCACCGCTACCACCACCTCCCAGTGCTATACCACGTCCTCTCCACCCGTCCTACCCATCTGGATGAATGTTTCTTCTTTAAATCCTTGGTTGTTGGACTTCCATACAGTTCTAGTTTCTGGCAGTTCTCATTGTTTTTTTTATTTTTAGATTGGTTGTTATCCTTATGGTTATGCAAGGAGGCAAAGAGAATCTACCTGTGGCTACATCTTGGCTGAAGTCCTATAAACTTCAACGTCAGACCACACAACACTTGAATCTGGCCCAGTAGTCAGCCTTTGCTTGACCTCTTCTAGTGACAAGAGCAGCTCACCCTAACCAAAGGGCTTCGCTTTCAATGTGGACAGTCCTAATTATGAACATGTTAGTATGTTGTTAGTGTTTTTGTTTCCTTGTTTGTTTGATTCAGTTGTACCGAAATCAGTTTCCATGAATAACCCTGGCTCTTCCAGGGACTGGGGAGAGGAAGTTCCATTTCTCTTCCATGTATTCACAGATGAACACTGATAGCATAGGGAGGAGGGTGTGGGAAGCATCGTATGTGTTCTAGATTGGTTTTATTAAAACCCATCCTGTTTTAAAATGAAACATGAAAGAGTTAGAGGAAAATGTGTGTCTGTAAATAAAGTGCCTGTACCTCTTTGTAGCTCATAAAATAGTGCCATCATTTGCTGAAATAGTCCATTGTGGGTAGGTGATGATTAAAAGCCAGAGTTATTTCATGTAGTTCTGTCTCATACACATGTCAAATTTACTACTAAATTTCAGAGGCTTACTAGTTGTTATCTTGAATAGAGTGTGTCACGGACTCTGGCGAAAAAAGATGTTAAATGAGGGTGTGTGTGTTTTGACCATTATTCAAAGCTAAATGTGTCTAAGAGTGGATTTGTTTGGCCATGACTATGATAAGTTTTTATACTTACGGAACTTTATTTTATAGACATATTAATGAATATAATTCCAATTGTTGCTTTGTAAAAAAAAGAGAGAGAGAAGAGGGAATTGGCACATTTTTGCAGAGGAAAACTGAGGCTTGGACTAGAGTATCTAAATCAGTTGACTTGAACACATGGCCTTTTGAGTTCCAAGTGAATGGTTTCTCTTTCAAAATACTATGATATTAATCTGACTTTTCATTGCTTTTATATACATATGACTGATATGAGTTTAATTACTCCTTGTGATTTGACAGCTGAATAAATGAATAAATTCCACCATGATATGCTATATATAAAATATAAGTATTTAAATATATATTTCCCCCTTGTGTCCATCTTGAAGTCTGGGGTTTGAGTTCTACCTTGAAAAAGTTACGTGACCTCCCCGCTTCTTAGTTTCTTAGTGTGAATATAGAATTGATAACTGTTTCACAGAGCTTCCTAAAGTTTCAATGAAACAACATCTGTAACCTGCCTGGAACAGTGGCAAATTTCACAGATACTCACTCGGGAATTTCCTTCATTTTCCTACCCATGTACTGAAGACATTCTCGAAGCCTGGCCTTTGCAGAAGTAGTGTGGGATGTGATAAGCAAAAGCATATGGCTTCTACTGTGCAAACCCACCTTTCTTTCTAGTCACGGTTTTCCTGTCTAGATGATGGTGAAGCATCATGCCATCTTCAGAGACTTTTGTCTTTGCCTCCCATCTGCCTCATAAGACTGAACATCAATGTTGATGCCTATTAGTGCTTATGAAATTTTTTGTATCACTTCTTCCACATAGGCAAAGTGTTTTCTTTTGAGGGTTTTTGTTGTTGTTGTTGTTAAGGGAAACAAACAAAAAAGTCACTTGTGAACAGGAAAGGTGAGGTATGTGGGTCATGTCATTTTTTGGTCAAAAACTGCTGAACACTCAGCGTTGTGTGGGCAGGTACACTAGTAAATCGCCCGTCGTGAGATGGGAAAACACGCTCAAAGTGTCTTCCAAAAAAATTCACTAACACTGAATGCAGCCTCTCACAACACTGCCAGCTGGTACACTGATAGAATACTCGCCTAGTGGGGAAGCCTATGCTATACTACAAGGGGCCTGTCCTCCAGAAGATAATTCCATTTTCTTTTGGTTTCCCCTCGTATATGTACATGATGTTGTTACATGTGACTGAAACACTAGTCTTGCAAGGAGATTCTCTCTCTTACCGACTTTGGAGAAGCAGGTTACCATGTTGTGAGTTGCTTACAGATAGATTTTTCAAGACAAAAAACTTGGGGCAGCCTCAGGCTAACAGCCAGCAAGAAAATGAGTCCCCGTTCAACAGCCGACTGGGAGCTGACTTCAGCCTACAAACGAGTGAAGAAGCAGATCTTTCACCACTAAGCCTCAGATGAGATTCTGCTGCAGGCTAGCTAGCACCTTGATTACAAGCTCGTAGAGGATCCAGCTAAACTAGCTGAACTTCTGATCTACAGGAACTGTGGGATGATAAATGCACATTGTTTGCAGTCACTGATTTGTAGTTAGATTGCCAAATATAAGTAGCTAATTAATTCACACTAAAAGAACTATTGTGGGGTTAAATCTGATAATAGATGCAATGTGCTTATATCTATGTCAGGCACATTATAATAACTCAATAAAAGTTAGTGTCATCATTATGCTTTACTCTTAACTCCAGTAATGTAATGAGCATTTTAGAGTCACATCCTGATAGATTGGCATTCTTGTGTAGTTGACTCCATGATGCCTCTCCTTTGTTATAATACGATCTCTAAAACGCTTACTATGAGGCCTTTATAAAGACATATTCCTACATTTATGCATATCTATATATGTATATACTTTTGTATATATGACTACTGTCTAAATTGTCTCTGTAATTCTGGGGTCTTTGTTGTGAAGCAAGTGTCAAAATATTTCAAGAAAGTAATCCTGGTTTAGTGGATTAGTTTAAGAAAAATGAGAGATTTTATCAGCCTGTATAATCGCAAATGGTAAGAGGAAAGCTAGGGACAGATGGAAGGCGTATTCAAATTCCATCAGCCCTCTCTTTTCATCTTTCCATGCATCTCATCTCTGTTTCTCTCTGCATATGGGTTTTAATTGTATTCCTGTAGCTTTGGAAATGGTTGCAAGCCAATCTAGCTCATATATTAACAGTTCTAAGACTATCATGCTGTCAAGAAACATCCTCTCTTAGTTTCTTTTAGAAAAGAATCCCAAAGATGGAATAGTATTACCTCCCTTTAGGTTCTCTACCAAAACTTAGGGCCACTGAGCATGGCCACCGTGGGGCAAGGTGTACTCTAAGATGCTCAGAATAGTTCATGAGTGGAATTATTCCCAGAAAAAGAGTGGGAAGATATGTTAACTAGACAAAACAGTGGTGTCTAGAATTTATTTAGCAACATTTTTCTCAAGTGCCTTGAATTTAAATATTTACTACTGGAAAACCTGATTTGGATGGCATTCTCCATAAATGAGCCATTTGGCTTGCTAATAGATGATTATGAAACATACATTGAATCCACTCTTCTGAGCACTTTTTTTCTTCCTTCTTTTAATTAGTAATTCTGGAATGAAAGTCCCAGAGATTGAAATCTGGAAATAATTAGTGGTAATTCTATCTATAGCTGACCCTAATTATTTAGCTCAATTGGCTGGAGCTGTATGTTAATGAGCCTGATGTGGTGGATAAATCCCGATGTGGACCACCAGTAGTTTTTACTTGTTCTAGTATATGAACTCTACTCTTACTCTAACCTTCTTCTTCTGAAAAGACTTGCTTTGGGCTGTAGGACAGGGCCGGCAAAATTACGTAGCACAGTTCTACGTGGCACAGCTGGGACAGCTCCAGGATGACTCCTCACGAAGGTGCTTGGCAGTCATTTACATTTATGAATGATGGCACAATTATTTTCCTATTAGGTACCTGATTATGTCCCAAGGTTGTCTGACTTGTCATTGACAAGATGTTTAAAATGGATTTTCCTCCCTGTCTCAGCAAAGTTTCATCATCCCAACCCATTCTTATGGGAGCGAATGAAATTTATCGGAAATTTAAACACGGATAAAAGAAGAACTATAAATGTTAATGCTAATGAGTATAGCAGCGCTTGACCTTATTTCACAGTTGAATTTGAACCTGCTCTCACTTGTAGATGGTTATTTGGACACTTCTGCCTGAACCCCAAAATGGAGATTTATGGAGAGAGTAAGACAGGGAAAAGTAACTGTGGGGAGTCTCAGACTAAAAATAACAACAAAACAGCTGATGTTTTGAACTGTTCTTCGCGTCAGTTACTGTGGCAGCTCTCTCCATATATTACTTTATTCTCATAACAGGTCCATTCTTTTATTTTCTGTATTCTAAAGTGGAGAACGCAGAAGTGTACTGGGTAAAAATAACTTATTTTTTGTTATTCCGATGCGAAAGTTTGAGCCTCAGTAATCTGAATCCAGAGCCCACACTTTTAACCACTATTGGTAATTCTACATTTTTAGTTATCTGATATTCCGTTAATGCGTATGGTTTAAAAACCAGCAACACTGAGAATTTACGTTCTTAACCACATTCCTAGAAGACATACATAATTATAAAAAATATATACTTCTGTATTGTGGGTCACTTGGTTATAAGTAACACAAAATATTTAAAGTTCTTTATGTAAACTAAAAGCAGAGACAGATTACTAAAAGGACAAAGGGACATCTCATGGAACTCAAAGGCAGGACCCAACAATGAGGCCTCTTGTAGGGACAAGACCAGAAAACCGTCTGGGACCCAGACACTTTCTCCCTTTCTCCAGACAGAAACATCCGTAGATATTTCTCTTTGAAGATACGCATTTCTGCTCTGTCTTTACAGCTAGTTCTCTCTGGTCCAATGTGACAACAATAACAAACACTGTCTCCAATTATTGGAGTAGCCCATTAAGTCATGAAGGCAAACATTTCCCTAACTAAACAATAAATGTCCGTGATTCTTTATTTTACATTGAATGAATTAAATTTCTACTAGTTTCTTCAAGACTATATTTGTGTGTATATGTTTGCATATACTACTGTGTGTATACGTGTACACATCTCTATGCATGTGTTTGCGTGTGTGTGTATTTAAGATACCATCAATATTTGTGCACACCATCGGTTATAAGAATAATTTTGGGGAGGACAAAACACAGCTAGGAAATTCATTTAGATTAATGTAAATAAATGCTCTGCGATGCCTCAGAATTGAGGGATTGCTTTAATTAAAGACCGCATCCCTCAACTTTGCCTAATGATACATGATTTGCTGCAAGCATGTGAGCCAGGCATGGAGAACAGTCACCCTGCCGCTCCCCAAGCAAGAAGCACATAGAAGAACTCCATCCATTTGCAGCAGAATTGATCAGAGGAAAATAGTTTTGACCCTTCGGTAACATCTCTTCTTGAAAGCTAGCCGCTTTCTGTCTCCAACATGGAGGTTAAATCCTAATGATCTCCACAGAGAGAGATGGTAGGACTGCTCTGACGGCGGGGTGGAAAGGTCTGACAGGAGAATTCATTTAATAGAAGCCACAGTCGCTGTCTTGCAGCTGCTTCCCATAATCAGAACCTTTTGTTTTCCAGTTCAGGTCCCTCTGTGAGGGAGGCCGCATGGTGGAGCACAGATCCTCTGTCCCGGCCAGCGGCAGACCTGGCCAGCAGCAGACCTGGCCCTTCTTCACGTTGGTCTTTACTAGCTCAGCCCGGGAGCCAGTTGCCTTCCGTGAGCCTCAGTTTCTTCATCTATTTCAAGTGCAGTCTCAAGTCACCTAATGTCTATTATTGATGCTCCATTTTGTACACAAAATGTATGGTACTTCCTTATACTCTGTGAATCAGTCAGGGTACTGATGGGGAAAAAATCTCAAAAGGTTTAATAGAAAAGGATCAAAAGGACACTGCCCAGAAGTGAGGCAATGCTACAGGAGCCCACAGGTTGAGTCAAGAAACCCAGAGGTGGCAGCATGACCGCCCCAGGGCCTGAAGGGATGTGGGGCAGAAATAATCTGCTGGAGTCTGGAAGAGCTGAGCGCTGTGCTGGGCACTGCAGGGCTTAAGCTATGGACTTGAAGAAGAGCAGTCACTGTCAGGGCGGTGTGCGCTCTCAGAGGGCGCTGGGGTAGACGTGCTCTGACCTCGCTCACCTCCATCCTGCAGTTGTTCTCCTGTTGGTGCCTCTACCGTCCGAACATGACCCTGAAGTCCACTGGAAGGGGTCCAGGTGATGGGGTCTGCAGGGTGAGCCCCCTCAGGGAACAGAGGCCACATCGGGAATGGGATGGAGAGGGTGGAAAGAGGATAGTGAGTCCAGGCCGCACGTTCTAAAGTGTGCTGCATGTGGTGTTTCTACAGGCAGTGGATGGGAATCACCTTGCGTGTTACATCCAGTGGTGGGTAGTGTTGAATAGAGCAGGCTGTTGTTATGACATGTTTATGTTCAAATATGTTAAAGAATTATTCAAGGTCAGAGTAGGAATTTTTCAGTTTCTTCATCTAGAACTTTGCGATTAATGATAATATCTAACTCACCAGATGGCCGTAACAATTAACTGAAGCAAAAATAAGAAGTAACCTTCACATTAGCCCTGTGGGTGCTTGCTATAACCACATGGATCTTACAGATGAAGAAACTGAGTCATGGAGAGGTTGTAAATGCCATGGGGATGAATCAGACCAAAATGTTGCAAGGCGTCTGAAGAGGAATAATCTCTTATGTTTAGTGTGAGCAGAAAAAGATGCATTAATGAGGTTGTCTATTACTGCCATTCTGTTTGGCCTATCACCTCTGCTCAACACCCTCACAGCGTCCTACCCAGGCTACAGATGTGAGCCACTGAATATAGAAAGTTCAGTGATAGACATGCTATGAGTCACATTTGCCTTACTCTTCTCACCTCAATTTAAGGCCAGGATCACCCCAATTCTGCCTTCTCTATGCTGTTCCCAGACCTCTGTACACAGCAGGAGATACTAACCGAACATCTGTGTTAGGTCTGATTCATACCTTTCCCTTTGTACATGAACTCTCAGTGGGGCTCGGATATCCTTACCTTTTTTTCCCACCTGACTCCATGTTTCTGAAAATTACCTGTCCCCATCTCGACCCCCTCCCACGCACACCGCGATGATCTCACTTCCATAAAATCTACTTCAGCCTCCAGACTCTGATGAAAACAGCATGGCTTCTGTTTCTTCTACTGGTAGGAATTAGGACTAAGTTTGTTTTCCACTTACATTCCCTCTTCTCTACTTCAAATCTTTCAGTGGGTTTGCCTGTTTTCTCATGCTGGTTGCTCATGTCGGAAGTATGATCAAGACTACTCCCTACACACATGCATTTGATTTTACCCATTGCTGACATGCATGGGCCATGACACACCATCACTCATCATGCTTCAGCATTCTTTCTGTTCTCCCAACGGGAGTTTTCTTTGCCCACAAATAGTTCATTGTCCTCTCTCTCTAAAGAAATAGCTAAATAAACAAACAACCTTTATTTAACTTTGAAAAAAATTTCTCAAACTGTTTCCACTTCTCTTCTCCTTTTTGTATATTTCTTTAGTGAGTTTCCTACACTAAGTGACCCATTTCCTTACCTACCTAGGCACTGCTTCGGCTCTTACAACCTACTTTCTTCCCACCTTACTGGACTAATTACTTTCTCTAAGTCTGTCCGTTAATCACCAGAACCACTTAATTCTCAGGCCTTACTTTCTTTTACTCCCTTGGGTTTTACCTTGCAAACCACCTACTCCTTTCTTTGTCCTTGGATTCTAGAATATAAAATACTTTTACTTTTCTCTTATTCTGTGCTTTTTAGCTGAGTATTCCTCTTCCGTTCCAAAACCTGGACATCCCTCTTAGCACAGCCCCACCGGACTCCTCTTCCCAAGTAACGGAAATTCCTAAACTTCAATCATGCCACTTCTGAGCTTAAAATGAAAACAAATAAACAAATAAACAAAAACATGCAAACAATGTTGAAGAATAAACAACAAAAACACCAATCCCCAATCCAACTTCCTAGAGACAGTTATCACTACTTGTACTCTTTCAACTATGCCTTGATAATTTTAAACCCTATAAAGTCATTTATGTCTGGATATTTTTAAACATACTGAAAGATATTAGACATATTGTTCTATACTTCTGTTTTGACTTCTTATGTTGAAGGTTTTTTCTATATTAGCTCATAGAGAACTAGCTCATTCATTTTTACACATATAATGTTATCACTATAGATATAAAATGCAAGTTACGTTACCAGAATCCTGTAAATGGACACTTATTTTATCATTTTGACCTATCAGAAAAACTGCTGCAGTCATCATTAATGTAAAAAGAAGTCAACACGTATCTTCATCAGTGGTTACTAGACCCGTACTGCTGAGGGGACATGTACTTTTCATTTGGGAGGACATTGTCAAATCCTCTCCTTCCAAAGTAAAAGTAAAGTAAAAGTAAACGAAACCCTGGCACTGCTCTACATCCCTACCAATATTGTACATAGGTGTCTTTTCCTCACCCTCTTATCAACCCTGGGTATTATCAATCTCTTAATCATCTAATTAAATCGTATGCTTCTGTAAGAGAGGCCATGTATTCATTTTTTTTCTCTTGCTTGTTGTGTAGAAAATATTCAGTGCTTTGCTTTATATTCAGTTCTTTTTATTTTTTGTAATTGAACATGATGGTGTTTAAGCTGGACCCTGAATGGTAGTAGGTTTGGGATAGCTACAGATGCAGTCAGGGAACTCCTGCTGTCACGAGCTTCGTGGGATAAGGCAGAGGGAGGGAGGAGGCTGGCTTTGTCCCAACAGTAAACAGATCTTTGTGTCTGAAGCCGTGAGAGTAGTACAGGGGAATGTAGTGGAGGAGAAGGTTATAATCACATTTTCATGGCTTTCTTTTAGTGATTTTACTTTATTTAAGTTTACGAAGTACATGATGATAGAAAATTAAAACACTACAAAACCATATGACGCTGATCCTGGAAGTCTTTCATAATTCCACTTCCTCACAATGCCACTGATAATGGGGTGTTTCTTCTCCTTTATTTTTAAGAGGATTAACAAATTACTTTACCAAAAATAAAGTTCTTGCATAACTTGTTTTAAAGTTTATTTTTCAGTTAGTGTTGACAATACTATATTATTAGTTCAGCCAGTCGTGCCTCTTAAATATGGGCTAATGTTCTATTTTCATACTTTAATATACAAATAATTAGCATTAAATTAATTTTAATGCTTTAAAAAAGCAAGAACAGGGGAACAAAAGACTTAAGTTCTGCTCCTGGTTTTTCTACTAACTGACCCTGGGCTGGTATTTGTTTCCCTAACACTGCATTTCCACGTCTTAAAGTGAAGAGTTCCATTTATTCATTCATTTTTTCCCATTAATATTTGTATACCTCCCAAGGTGTATTACACAGTTCATTAGTAGTCGTAGGTACAACAGTGGATAAGAGAGCCTGGGTCCTATTCTTTCTGAACAGAAAGTGTCCTAGAGAATAGGGACCAAATTAAGAGACCGTTATGATATCATGAGAAGTGCTGCAAATGGAGACATATATGGAGGGCTGTGGACCTGTAGCTGGAGCACCTCACCCACTGCAGTATGAGCTGGCATGTTTTTCCTGGAGGATGAGGCTGCTACAGCCACTTCAGGGGTCCAATGTATCTTTCGGATAATTAATGAAATGCAGTTCTGCCCGGCTTGGAAAGGAGCAGGGCATCTTTGAGTCCTTGTGAGTCAAAGTGATGTGATCATTCCTTTGTAAAATAATGGTAACATTTTACAAATAAGTGCATTAAATTTTGCTTTTTTTAACTGATTTCACACTTTATAACCTTGTAAAACTGAAGCAATTGCTCCACTCCAGTCTTATAAGCACTAGTAGATGTTGCTTTTTATGAGACTTTCATTTGCAAAGGAGGCCAGATGTTTTTCTTACCTCCCCAATGTTTCATCCCCTGGGGTTCTCTCTGTCTTGGGAGAGCAGCCTGCAATTGTCTGTGTTACTCTTTACTCTTGAGGCTTCCTTCTAACACTGTGCTAATCAATTGGAAGTATTCATGCTAATGAAATTGCACAAATGGCCTCATTAGCTGGAGTTTTTATCTTTCCTGAGGTTTTGAATGTTTTACTACGTTCATGAAAATGAGTCAGCAGTAAGAATTCAGATTCGTCTTGGCCTGTGGTTTATCTTCTGCTTTGTAAAGTGAGAAATCTTAACTGATCTCAAACACACATTTTATGAATAACTTGGTCATCCATCTAGTGGAATATATGGGTTCAGCTTGTTTTGTGAAATTGCTTGTGGGGTATCAAATAATAATTATGTTAATTTTTATCAATAAAAATAATATATATTTCCTGAGCTTTACTACAACTTGCTGTGCAGATTTTCTCAGGATTTTATTTTTGAACTCTCATTAGTTAGATATTTAATCTCTAGGGTTAATCTTTAAACTTTTTGGTTCAAGTGGTTACTTGGACCAAATTGCTGAGGAGACATGTACTTTTCACTTGCAGGGACATTGTCAAATCCTTCTACTATGTATACATTGAGCTTCTTTTTGTTTTTATTTTTAATTATGAAGATATTTTCTCAACTTTCTCTTTAAGATTTTCTACTACTTTTTGCATATATGCTTTTGTATTTATAATTTCTCTGGGTTTTTTTGCATATTTAAATATTTCTTTTTAACAGCACCTTCTCATTTGATTCATGAATACATTATATTGTTTACCATGGGAAAAAAATTTTTTTCTGTTCTTTGTTTGTATTGCTTATGTTTCCTCTGCATTTCCCCTGTGTGTGTGTGTGTGTGTGTGAGTGAGTGTGTTTTGTTTTTGTCTTTGTTTTTTACTCTCTGTCTTCCATGTTGGAAGGTTTTCTCAACTGTTTCATGATCCACAGCTTTAAATTTATTTTCAAGAGTAAAAAGCTAATTTTCATGAAAAAGCTAATTTGATGCCCTATGTGAATGGTGGTAGTATCAGCAATGTAGAGATAGATATATGAGTAGTAGCTATTTTTTTTTGTTAGAAGACTTTAACATCATGGATTTTAGGTCTTATTCTTGGGCTTTCAGATGTTATTTAGAGACATTATTTAATCTTCTCTCTGGTGGCTGTAACACGGATTGCTTATTTCTTCAGTACTGTACAACAGGACTGTCTGTTTTACAATGATGGGCGTGTTCTATGCCTGTGTTGTCTAGGGCAGTAACCACTAGCCACATGCATCTATCAAGTACTTGGAAGGTAGCTTGGAAGGTAGCTAATGCAATTGATTAAGTAGGTTTTAATTTCATTTAATTTCAATAGGTAGCTATATTGGAGGGCATAGTCCTAGATGTTAGAAGGAAGAAGGTGCCTAGGAAATTTCACCATTTATTCTAGTGATCGCTAGTAAACTCCCATTTAGTGAATTATTGCACCTCTACTGTGTTTGATATCTTTTAGGGTTTTTTTTAAAGATTTTACTTATTAGTTTTAGAGGGGAAGGGAGGAAGAAAGAGTGGTAAAGAAACCAGTGTGTTTCTTACATGGCCCCCACTGGGGATGGGGCCTATAACCCAGGCATGTGCCCTGACTGGGAATCGAACCAGCAATCCTTTGGTTCGAAGCCCGCGGTCAATCCACTGAGCTACATCAGCCAGGGCATGATGTCTTTTGGTTTTTAACATTTCCAGAGAATATGTATCTTGCTTCCCAAATGATGGATCAACAGAAAGTGTGAACTAGGAAATGGAGGTGGGACCTGCCCATCCAAACACTTCTCATAGAGCACCCACTACTTTTACAGCCCCGAATGTGGTCCCCACGGTATCTGGTGTTGCAAATCCCTGGTGCTCGCTGTGACTCTGAGAGATAGCTCAAACTGATTTTTTGTTGTTGTTCTCTCTCTTTCTCTCTAAGTTGTTGGGACCTCATCTTTAACCACTTTGTTTCATGTGGTACAAGGACATGTTTCTTGCTATCTTCCTACATAGAGATTTTGATTCTGATTCTTGTGTTCTTTGATTTTTTTTTAGGTGATGAAGGACTAAGGGACAGAAATTTGTTTATCTCCCATCTTAAGACAGAGTTGCTTCACTTTTCTTTAGGATTTGTTTTGATTCCATAAAATAATGCTTTGTTATTTGATTTTCTTCAGATACTCAATTTAGAAGTTGTGCTAACCACCTTAGAAAAGCAAATTTCTTAAGAATTTAATATCTTGATTATTAAGCATATGTTGCACAGAAATTCATAGTGTTAGTTTAGACCTGTCTAAAACAATCATTCATATTTGGTTTGAAAATTTATTTGATTAACAAGTTCTTATTTTTTCTTTAAAAAAGCAATCAACTAAGTGTAAAATAAAATACATCTTTAAATATGTTTTATGAGTAAATATAATTTAGTTCATTATAAAAGTGATATTTAAACATTTTACATTAAAAATAAACATAAGGTGTTTCAGATACAATCATTTGCCCTTTAAAAAATGGTATTTTATATTAGTATGATTGGTTTTATATCAACTGACTTTATATTGGGTTGGCCAATAAGTTTGTTTAATTTTTTGGTACAATGGCTCTAGTAGTGCTTAGTTGACTTTAACTTCATTTGAAATAATTTTGTTAGATTGTATTGTGAAAGCTGTCATATCAGCATGCATTTTAAAAAACTCATCAAAATTGGTGAATTTTTGCAGCCATTTTAATACAAAAGGTTGAAGAAGATACATGACATTTTTGGTGTATAATGCAAAAAAAAAGATTTATGCAGTATATGGAGAAGGTGCTGTGACTGATTGAATATTTTAAAAGTGGTTTGCAAAAATGTCTTGATACTGTTGACATTTTGGCCAAATAATTCTTTGCTGCGGAGCTGCCTTGTGCACTGGAAGGCGTTTAGCAGCAGCTCCGGCCTCTACCCACTAGAAGCCAATAGCGGGAGATACCTGACACACTCAAAACATCCAAATAAGTAAAGTTATTGATGAAAATGAAAAATATGTCTTTTAATTTACAGAAAAAACTGAACAGACCTTTTGGCCAACCTTATGTAACTGATACTAATCAAAATATTTGATTATATCATCTTGCAGAAATAATAAATATCAGGTTAGAAGGCCTTACTTGGAAATCGTGTAAAAGGGAAAAAAGGACTGGACATATTGCAATAGAAATGCCGTACTACTGTTAGAATTCAAAAATCCTCAGACTCCTATTTCTTTTCAACTAAAGTACTTTGTGTTCAGCTTCAAATATTGTTCTACATACCTTTGCCTAACTTTACGTAAATAACCTATTTATTTCTTCATCTGTAAGACAAGAATATCAACACCAAATTTTAAGTTTATACACTAGCTCAGCATTAGAATCAGCAAAATGCTTAGCTTACCGCGTGGTGGATTTTCAATACCTAGTAGCTATTCCAGTTCACCTAGAGAAAACATCTCTTACATAAACCATGGTGCAGGGGCTTTGCAACTTAGAAAAAAAACTTTGGTCTTTAAAAATAAGTATAAAATGCAAACTCTTCTTGGTTAATGATTGTATCTTTTGAAACCACACAGCTCACCCATTCAGTAGGTGTGGGTTCAGGATACGGTGTTGGCAAGCACTGTGCTTATCTCTTAAAAATCCTTTCCAACATCCTGCTCAACTTTCTTATCCTCACATAGGCAGTAACGATATTTCAACCAAGTCTATGAAATGGCTTGCCCTGCATTTGCTGTAAGTAGGCTGTCTGTCCATGTGTAAACAATGGAGTCCGTCTGCAAGGGGAACCAGCATTTCCTTTCCACTGACCTTTCACAGACAACTTTACATGTGACCCCAGATTCACGTTCAAAATCGTTGAAGTGTATTTAGAAAGCGCTACCTTTTTTAGTGGAGTTCTCTTCAAACATTTCTATAAATACAACATTGGAAAAAGTTTTAAACTTAGTTGCCGCGGTCCGGCCACGGCAGGGTCAAGGGGTCCCTCTAGGTGAAGGCAGGAGTCGGCGCGGAAATCAGGCTACTACACAGCTCATGGCAGGTGAAGCTCTGAAGACGTTTATTAATTTCATAAGCAAGGTTTTATATTTTCTAAATTGGCAAAGCTTCTGTCTTGGTGATTATAGTTGATCATAGAAACGGAAAATCCACAACCCAGATATAA
>PVKM010015818.1:0-27514 GCA_004027735.1 Carollia perspicillata | reverse complement strand
GCCACTGGCTGCCTTGTAAATCAGGCGCCGGCCTTTGAAGCTTCTGCAAGCTCCCTGGGAGAGCCTGGGCCGCTTGATCTTCTTGCAGCAGGAGCTCCTCTCCCCTGGTCTGGAGTCTCCAGCAGTAACTGGGGCCTGATTTACAGAGGTCTGACAGCAATAGCACAGCCTGGGAGGATAGGCCCAGGAAAGAATGAGTGTGCCCTATGACCTGGCCTCCCAGGCTGGGGAGAGACAGTCAGAGCTACCCTGGAGAGAGGGCCACCTCCCACTGCGTCTACACAGGCAACACCCCCAACCCCTACTGGAATTTGAACCTCCTTGCTGAAAAGATCCATCTCTTCCCTTCAGAGTCACTTTCGGAAAGAGTCAGGAGAGGAAGTGGCTCCACACCTGGCACCCAAGAGGAGAGAAGCATGTTACGTGGATCTGGGCTTAGAGTCACACCTGAGTCCATATTCCAGCCATTTCCTAGGTGTGTGGCTTTGGACGAGTCTTTCCACATTCCTGAGCTTCAGCTGCTTCAGCTGTCACATGGGATTAATAAAATGACGCTGATGTAGATTTGGTGTGAGGAATAACTGAGCTGGCTGGCAGATGTAAGGCACTGTGGCCAGCACATCGTAGGCACTCAAAGAACGTTCTCCTCCCTCAGTTTAAACACCCAGGTCACCTGGCTCCAGACCCCATGCTCGGGTCATCATGCAGGCCTGTGCTCTCCAGGCAGAGATCTGTGACCTATTCTCTGACAATCCCAAGCTTCTGGACAGGCACTGCCCACTAAAATTCTCTGCCATGATGAAAATGTTCTGTCAGCACTGTCCAATACGGTAGCCACCAGTCACATGTGGCTTTTGTACTGCTTAGATGTTGCTAGTGTGACTGAGGAAGTAAATTTTTTTTTCATTTTAATTATAAATTTAAATTTAACTAGCTGCATGTGGCTAGTGGCTTCCATGTTGGAAGCATAGGCCTGACTTGGCTTGGCACTGACTCAAATATGTGACCTTGGGCAAGTCACCTCTCTCTGCGCTGTCAGCTTCTTCATTGGTAAAATAAGGGCAGCGGGTAGGACTAAATGAGGCAAGAAGTGAACCTATTCAGTAGACACACACACATTTAACGTGACTATGTAGCATTTATCGAGTTGAGAGAACGGAGGCTCTGCGAGGAGAAAGCATGATCGCTGTCTTTGGTGCAGTCGTGCAGAGGACACCACACCTTTGACACACAGACGGGGTGTAGTTCCAACCCCACCCTCGCTTTTTCTAATCTCTGAGCTATTCCCACTATGGCTTTGCTCCAGGACTTTTACGTAGGACCATAACTAACTGTTTTCAGAATCAGCATCCCCGCCCCCCACTTCTCCATCTTAGCAGCTTATTCCTCAGAGTTTATTAAGAGACAGCGTCTGGTGAGAAGCTGCAGCCATGGTGCAGGAGAGAGGATGGGGCGTGAGCGGGGCCGCTTATCAGGACTGGGGGACGAGGGAAAGGAAAGTGAATCCACTGCACCGACTTTCCAAGATGACTTTCGGTCTTCATACCTCTCACTTCACAGTCCCCAGACAGCCACCAGAACTCACATGTTACCACCTCATTAAAGACAAGAATAAGTGAATGCACTGGATCACCTACAGTCTTCCCAAAAGCTCCTTCAGCCAGTGGACTTCCTTTTTCATCTTATTGGCCAGAACTTGGTCACATGGTTACAATTCGTGGCAAGGAAGGCTGGGAAATGGAGTATTTCTGGCAGAAAGACAATGTTGAGCCAAGGAAGAGGATTAATGATACTAGTATAGGACCTCATGTTTGACCTTTTTGGTTATGAATAGATCATATTTGTTTGGACGTTAGGCGAATTAGTCATTGTTGAATTGCTACAAGGCAGTTATGAATTAATTGGCCGATGGGAGTAGAATAGTGGGAAATACAATAATTTGTCTGATTGCCTCAGCCAGATCATGATCTGTTGCCTGGGGCTGAGCATGTGGGTTTTCCAAACAGAATGGAGCTTTTGTTAGTCTGGACAAGGGGCAGAATATGTGTTTGGGGTTGACTGTTACTAGTTAGTGTGACTGTTGCACAGTTAGTATAGTGCTATACAATTTACCAAGCACTTTCAACGGATGATTCTTTTTGAGCCTCCCGAGTTAGTGAGACAATGCATCCTACATATCACAGGCGTGAAAGTGGGGATCTAAGACATAAACCGACTTAGCTATTAAGCAATAGATCCCAGTTCTCTGAACTCTCAAAATGTCTCCCCTGAGTTGGGAAAACAAGTTCTGCTGGAGGAGGGAATGAGAAATCATTTATCTTTATATCCTAAATATCTGGCTCAACGCCCTGGCATAAAGGAGGTATTCAGTACATGTTACATGGACATATTAATTAATGCGTTACTTTAATTAATCAATTATTCCTCATTTCTGTCACTGAGAACTATAATTCATCTCTTAACTTGACCCCTGGAGCACAGGATGGGAGTAATTGGAGTTGGCCACCTACTACTCACTCTCCCATCAAAATGAGGAAGCATCCTTCTTTCCAGGCCTGGCTGGCTGTGAGCACGTCATGTCCCAGCACTCATGCTAGCCGTGCGGGAAGACAGAGGCCAAGCAGAGAGGGGCCCCTCTGGCCAGGGAATGAGGAATGGAGCTGGGTTCACACACATGCCTCAGCCTGCCGAGAACTCAGTCCAGAAGCCTGGAGCACTCCCTCAGCGGGGCATGAGGAGGTCTGGTGGGAAAGAGAGAAGACGGAGAGAGAGCCACTGACCATTTTCCCTAAGAGTAAAGCTACTTGGTTCCATCAGTCTCAAAAAATTCAGCTCAGTAAGCATCCCATTCATTGCCACCAACCGGTATCCAGAATATGTACTCATGCTCATTACTTTAAAAGCCAGTCCATTCTACCAGACAGGGTACCCCTCAAGACAGACTCTAGATTGTGCCTGCATCCCCAGTGATGAGCAGCCAGGGGTTGGGGTGGATGAATGGATGCAAAGAAGGAAAAGTCCTCTCCCTTACCTCCAGTGCTCATCATCTTTTGAAGGAGCCAGACCCGCCTAAATGAGAGGCACATATTCCAGAGCACTGAGCTCTCAGATACACAGTTACTGGGCTGGCTGGAGAAGTGATGGGACGTGAGACAAAGGAGTCAAGTGGCAGGTAAGAGGGGAGAAGGGATCTAAGGAGGCTCCTGGAGGATTGACTCTGACTTCCAAGAAGGGAAGGGATTTTTAGCTGGCAGCCAGGGAGGACAGATATTCTAGGCTGAAGAATACATGAGTACAAAGGCTTGGAGATGGAGAGGACAGGTGGGCAGGGCAGACTGGTATTGAGTGTGCTATGGTGGAGAAAGGAGGGTGGGGATGAGACAGGGCAAGTAACAGCAAGTGTCAGGATGTGAAGGGCCGTCCTGTGCATCTCAGATACCAGTGTCACAGGACTCACCTGGGGGTCTAGCTACAGATTCCAACTGAGTAGGGCTGAGGTGGAGCCTGAGATTCTGATTTCTAATAAGGTCCAGATAATGCAGATGCACTTGTCTGTGGTTCGAAGCCACACTTTCAGTAGCAAGGCTTCAGGCAAGAAGGAGCCATTGAAATGTTTTGAGCCCTGGCTGGTGTGGCTCAGTGGATTGAGCACGGACTGCAAACCAATGGGTCACTGGTTCGATTCCAGTCAGGTCCCATGCCTGGGTTGTGGGCCAAGTTCCCAGTAGGGGTTGAATGAGAGGCAACCACACACTGATGTTTCTCTCCTTCTCTTTCACTCTCCCTTCCCCTCTCTCTAAAAATAATAAATAAAATCTTTTTAAAAAAGAAATGTTTTGAGCAGGGACATGATTAAAGTCCAATTTGCTTCTCAGAAAACTTACCCTGAAAGCTGTGAAGAAGTTTCAGCAGGGCAGAAGAATGCAGACAGGGTGAGAGATTTATTTTTTTCTTTATCTCCAGCATCTGGAATGGTGTATAGATCACAACTTGTTTGGGGCCGAGGATCTGATTCCTTAAATGAAATCCTAAACGGAGATCCAGTATGTGCATGAAATAGAAACAATTCCATACTTGGCTGGCGCCGGGGTTGCGGGCCTGGTACCCTGCTCCTTCCCCTCCTGGCAGATCCCCACTCCCTCCTCCCGACTTCCAAAGGCATCGGGTGCCCTAAGAAGCAGCTTTTCCCCTCCCCTGCTGCCAGGCGGGGTGAAGCAACCCTTCTGCAGCATCTTAGCAGTCACTATCTGATTCTGGCTCAGTTTCCCCCATGAGACAGGGCAGTCTTCCAGGACAGGGCCATGAAAGAAGACCGTCTCAGAATCTTCATGCCCAGCCCAGGGAGCTGGTCAAACAAGGGGCTCAGGAAAGGGCGATAGGCAGAGGTGAGCCAGCAAGTCCCAAGGGAAGGGCTTGAGTTCCCAGAACCCCAGGCACACGATCCTGTCCCTCCCAAGCAGCAAAGGCATTCGGGCAGCTGGTCCCGTCAAGAGATGTACCAGGGATGTTCAGGGGGTGGAGCTGAGATTTGAGTAAAACTATTCTGGGTTCGGATCCCAGCTCAGGCACGTCTTGCCTGTGCAAACTGAGATGAGTCCTGAGCTTCCCTGGGCCTTGGCTTCCCACCAATAAAATAGGAATAACCAGTCCTCCCTCAGAAGGATGCGATGCAGAAAGAGTGAGTTACTAGGTGCGAGAGTTGCTTTCTAACCCCTGTGCCGCACTCCTCGCACCGCCCTTGCCGGCTCCCAGCCCGCCTTGCTTCTGCACGAGTGTCTGCACATTGCATTTAAGTGGGAGACATCAGTCACACTGACAAATCTATGTGCCCCCAGGCAGTGTTCCTAGCCAGTTAGAGGTTTGGCATTTATTCTCAACTGCTTGTAGTTATATTTTTCAAATAGCCGAGTATTTAAATTTCATCAGCCTGAGTGCTCCTGCAGATTTGTAGCCCTTGTCCTGCACGGGCAGGTGTTCCTGATGGCAGCTGCGGCCCAGTGCAAGGGACATGAGGCGTCAGAACATTGGGATCACGTAACAGCTCTGCTCTTTGCCAGCTGGGTGACCTTGGACACATCGCTTCACTTGCTGGAGCCTTAATTTCCTCGACAAGTATAAGAAATATCTGCCCAGAGTTTCATGGTTTCAGAGCCGCATCCGCCTGCTCCTGTGACAATCCAGCCTCAGTGTGAACTGATCTCCACGATACAGCTCGAGAAACTGACACTCTCCAGGTAGGGCCCTGCATCCTAGGTCCCTTAAAAAGCTGTGCGATTTAGGGCAAATCCTTGCCCCCTCTGAGCCTCAGATTATATAAAATGGCAACGATTTGGCAAACAAGTATCATCAGGCACACACCAGGTGCCCAGTCAAATAAGAGCTGCTGTGTGTATTCGTCATTTATATGTTTTTGTCATTTGCCTAGGGTCACAAAGCCAGGTCTCAGAGTCGCCTCTCCTGAGCCAGCACCCCATGCTCCTGCCTGCCTGCCCCACTTCCCTGTGGCAATGAGGATGTAAAACATACTTCTCAGGGCAGGAGCGGGCCAGCAGGCTGAGCATGATCCGTGGTGCTGTATACACCGTAAAGCACCAGCCCCAGGAAAAGCCCTAGCATTGTGTTTTCTCAGCGCAGCCCCTGGGCTGTTCCCTCTGGGAAGGTAAATTCAATTGCTTGTCACAGGCTGTGAATTTTAAGCCTGGACTTTTTCTAGACTGTGCTAAAAATTATTCTACAGGCCCTTTCTGCTTGCTTCCAAGCTCAAGGCTCTGATTTAAACACTCTTCTCTTGCACTCATGGGATGGGAAGAGAAGGAAAAGGCAACAGGCTCCTCCCTGTCCACCTCCCCCTTCAGGCTGAAGGGTAGACAATTCTGGAAGGTCAGGCAAAGGGGGCGTTTCTAGCCTTCTGGCTTATTTGTGGAGCCCGGCCCTCCCAGGGGCTAATCCCTGCTTTGCAATGCTCCCTTGGAGCAGGCACAGAGCCTAAACCAATTAAAACCCTCTTTGAAGAGGGTTCAGGTTTCCTGGAAAGCAGAGGCCTGCACAGTGACTGACCATTACATAGGTCATCGCTTCAGGGACTGCTCATCTCTCCTCCCCCACTGTCCAGAGCTGGAGGAGGGCCAGGGCTTTGGTCTGAAAAGGCTCAGTCACGTGTTCCCTCTCCAGGCCTCCAGATGACCATGTGGGTCCCCTGGAGAGGCAGGATGGCAGGAATATAAGTAACACCTCATCTACAGATGAGGCAAGTGAGGCCCAGAACACCTTGCCCATGGCTCATACATAGTAAATGCAGTGCCGAGATTCAAAGTGGAGCAAACCTTTTCAAAACTGGTGTCTTTTCTGCTCTGGCCAGGGGGCTCTGTTGGTGGGAGTGTCATTCCATACACAGAAAGGTTGCGCATCTGATCCCAGGTCAGAGCACATCCAGGGAGCAAACCGTCAGTGCTCCCTTCTCTGTCTCTGTCTCTGTCTCTGTCTCTCTCTCTCTCTCTCTCTCTGTCTCTCTGTCTCTCTCTCTCTCTCTCTCTCATTCCCTCTCTCCCTTCCTCACTCTGTAAAATCAATAAACATATCCTTGGGTGAGATTAAAACACACACACACAGTAGTGTCTTTTCTGTTTTTCTGGGACAAGAACCAAACCCTTGTCACTATGCATCCAAGCACAGATCTGGGCTCCTAGTAAGCTCCTAGTAAATATTTACTCAGGGACTAAATGAATGAATAAATAATGCTAAGCAGGGCCATTGATGTCTTTTTTGTTGTTGTTAATTTTATTTATTTAAGAGAGGGGAAGGGAGGGAGAAAGAGGGAGAGAATCACCAATGTGAGAGAGAACCATGGATGGGTTGCCTCTTGTGCGCACCCCAACTGGGGACTGAACTTGCAGCACAGGCATGTGCCCTGACCAGGACTTGAACCAGCAAACCTTTTCTTTGCAGGATGACAAACAACCGTCTGGCCACACCGGTGAGGGCCTAGGGCCATTCATGTCTTAATGCAGTGGTATGAGTGCGCTTTAGAAACCCAGGACTGCATCTGGGCCAGAGTCAAATATACCTTACAATAATAATAGTAATAGTAATAGTAATAGTAATAGTAATAGTAATAGTAATAGTAATAGCCAAGTGCTAAGCCTGTCCTAAGTACTTTGCCCATATTAACTAATTCAGTCCTCCCAAAAGACTTATGCGTTAGGTACAATTATTCCCTCACTTTAGATTGGAGGGGTGGAGAGGTGAAATAACACGCCCAGAGCGCACAGCTGGGCAGTGACGGAGCTGCGGTTGGGACCCTAGCTCTTGATGCTCTTGGCTGCTTCCTCTCAGCTTTCTCTCTACTGGGAGATGCCCTCACCTGCGAGCTGGAGGCGGTGATGGTCGCACTCTGCCTGTCTCGCAGCATGATGGTGTCTTGGTGACTTTGGAAATGTGAAAGGGCTTTACATTAGAAACACTGTACTATCCAGATCTGGGTTGTTGCTGGCTAGCTCAGGCCAGGCGGGGCTGGCCCTGGATCCTGTAACCCCACTGGGGCCAGCCCTGGAAAGAAGCAAGCAGCCTTACTCCACTTTCCCTCTTGGCTGGAGTAGCCTCAAAGACTGGTACAGTTAACAACCCTAAAAAGCAGAATTAATGGAGTGACAGGCAGAGTTTTTAATGAAAACAGATTTAGGACTATAATCAGGAGAACAAAGTGAGCGTCTGGCCAGGAAGTCAGACTGCAGTGACCCAGGTGTAACATTAGCCCGCAGAGGGCCAAGGGCCAGAGCTTCCCCATGGAGAAGACAGGCTCAGGGCCCCTCTAACTCTGAGAGGCTGTGGCTACTGAGCCCCCATAGGAGGCTTGGGCAGCCTGATGGTTTGTAGAGGAGCATGACATTTGTCCTGTTCCTAGCGGCTAACAGAGCCCCCTCAGGTGGAGTCTGGGGTCCAGGGAGCCAGAATGGCTATGGGCATTCTGAGAATGTCACCTCTGTGTATTGAGCAGCAGGGGAGAGGGAAGGGGGCCCCTGGAACAGGAGGATGCAGAGCTTGGCTAACATCTGCTGGGCCCTCCCTAAGGAACATGAGGCCCAGCCCCCGGCCAAGGGCAGAGCTGTTCAGCGTTCCTGTGTTTGCTTGCTGGTTTTGCATCTGATTGGGGGCGCTCCCGTGGGGGTTGGGGGCTGGATGGTACATGTCCCCATGGAGTTTGTGGTAACAGGCATCTCTGATCCCAGGCACAGAGGTTCACACTGCAGAACACTGCTGCTCCAGCTGGGAGCTTGGTCTGATTGGAATCCCCTTAGCATGGGGATTGGCATTCCTTGAACATGTGGAAGTCATCCAACCGCATTCCCTCCTAACTGTGGGTTAGTTATTCATTTCCTTGTCTATCTCCCCTCGGGATGCACAGAGAATTTAAGGCAGACCTTTGCACCTGGAGTCAAAAGACCTGGGCTGCATCTAAGCCTGCCTCCTTCCTGCAAGCTCTGTGACTTTAAAACAGTCTCTAACTACAATAATAGGAACATCACATAGCTACTCAGAGGTGTGTGTGCATTTATTTGGTTAGTCATTATGTATTATGTGCCTACTATTTGCAGGGCTTCAAGTTTAAGATTTGATGCTGAGACAAATGAACACGACCCCATCTTCTTAGAGCATATAATTAAACAACTACTGAAATATAAATACAATGTTGATAAGTTCCCCAAAAGAGAGGTACAGGATGGTGGATTAACTTGTACAATAATGAAGAAGAAATGTATAAGCTCTGAAGTACTGTCCTCATAACATTTTGTCTTATTTTTAAGGCACTTTAATGATCCAAGCTTCAGTGCCCTCATCTATGACATGGAAATTGTAATAATATCTGTATCGGTTAGCCTTTCTATGTAACATATCCCTGTAAAACATAGTGGCTTATAATGACCATTTATTGCTCCCTGTTTCTGAGGGTCAGTGACTCGGGCGGGCAGAGGTAGGCGGTTCAGCCAGTGTCCTCGGGCTCACTCATGCAGCTGCAATCTCTGTGGGGCTGGCTGGCTCGGCCCTGTGTCTGCAGCAACAAGTTGGCCAGCCTGGTTCTCTTTATATGATGGATGTTTTCCAAAAATAGCAAGCCCAAATACTCAGGAGTTTTTCACGTCTGTGATTCGTGCCTGCTAATGTTCCCTTTGCCCCTTGGCCAATGCAGGGCACGCAGCCAACCGTGGACTCAGGGTGAGAGACGACACAACGCACAGTGTGGGTCCAGCGAGGCAGCGTGGCTATAGCACTCCACCCCTGTTCCGAACGCCCAGTGCTGTCCCAAGGATTTTGTCATAGACATGTGAAGCTTCCCGGCTGGTGTTTATATCAGTATTAGTGCCTATGCCTGGTAGATGCTTAAGAATTGGTAGGTGAATGTGGATCTCGGCATCTTGCTACCTCACTGGGGAAATAAAGACATTACATAGGAAATAAGTGGCAAGCAATTGGCCAAAAACAGCGTGTAAAATGTGGCGTCATAGCTGGGAATCGTAAGATGCCACAGCAGTTTCTGGTAATGAGACTGTTATCAGACTCCGTTTCATAACCCTGGTGTTTAGAAGAGCGACATCGACCCAAAGACACTTCCCAAGATGGATGGCTGGATGGAAGAAAGGTGGGTGGGACCAGGACAAAGCACAGAAATGTCTGTCCTGGATAAAAGCACAGCATTTACCTCTGCTGCTTATTGTTTTTATTGTGTGCCAAGTACAGAGTTGAACATTTCCATCAACCGCCTCATTTAAACCTCCAGACAACCCTGAAAAATGGGCTAGATATGTATGATCCCCATTTTACAGATGAGGGAACTGAGGTTTCAAAGAGTTTATGTGTCCAAAGTTGCACTAGAAGCATATACTATGTTCAAGGTTCCGACCCAAATCTGCCTGACTCCAAAAACCTATTTTTCATTGAAACTTTCATCAAGATCACCGTAGTTCACATGCAGTTGTAACAAACACAATACACAGATAGCCTGGGTACTTTTTACCCACTTTTCCTCATTAGTAACATTTTGAAAAACTCTAGTGAAAGAGCAGATTGCAACCAGGATATGAACATTTATAAACACCAATTATTTAATCCGATTTCCCCAGTCTTACTTGTACTCATGTGTGTGTGTGTTTCCTTCTCTCCTGTTCTGTCACCTGTAGCTTAGAGGATCCGGTCAAGACAGTAACCCTTTTCTTCACCACAAGTACACCCGCCCTGGTGTTATCACCCCGCCCCCTCCCCACCGCTGCCCCAGGAGCCATGGCTAACCTGTTCTCCATTTCTAAAACATTGTCCTTTCAAAAAATGTTCTCAAAATGGAATCACGTAGTATGTAACCTTTTGCAATGGGCCTCTTTCCACTCAGCACACTACCGCAGATGCATTTGTATTATTAATTCATTTCTTTTTATCGCTGAGTATATTCCATGGTATTCCCCCATTTATGTAACCATTCACCTCTTGAAGGAAATCTGGACTGTTTCCACTTTTTAGCTATTACAAAGAAGGCTTCTATGAACATTGTACAGATTTTTGTGTGAACATAAATTTTCATTTCTGAGGGATAAATGCCAAGAGTGCAGTGGCTCGGTTGTACAGTAATTGCATGTTTAAATTTATAGGAAACTGCCGCACTGTTTTCCAAAAAGGCTGAACTACATTATATTCCAACCAGGGGTGTTCCTCCTACCAGCAGTGTATGGGTGGACCCGTTTCCCTGCATCTTTGTAACCATTTAGAGCTACCACTGGTCTTTATTTGAGCCATTGGGATAGGTGTGTGGTGGTACTGTGGTTTTCATCTGCATCACCCTCGTTGTGGCTTTCATTTGCAGTTCCCCAATGATCGATGATGCTTTTCATGTGCTTATTTGCCATCTGTACATCCTCAAGAGCGAAATATCTGTTTCTGTCTTTTGGCCATTTTCTAATTGCATTTTGGGGGCTTTCTTCCTGTTGATTCTAGATGCTAGATCTTTGTTGGATGTGGGCGTGCCAATGTCTTCTCCCGCTCTGTAGCTGGTCTTTTCATCTCCTTATGGATTCTTTCACAGAGCACACGTTTGAATTTTGGTGAGGTCTGATTTATTGATGTTTCCTCTTTTAGGTTGTGCTTTTGATGGAAAGCTTGTGTTTTTTACCACTGTGCCTCTCTCTTTCCCGGAGCCAGGGGAGGAGAGGGGTTGATTACGGAAGGAGGGAATAGGTGTGTCTGCCAGGTTCTAAGACAGAGTTAGGGCCAGCAGGAAGGCTCTTGAAGGGAGCAAATTCAAGCTTCTTGTCAGAACGAGCTGTCTGAGGCCGAGCTTAGAGGATGAAGTGTATTAGGAGACCACGCAGAGGCTGCCGGTGCCTGTGCAGACACACAGAGGGAGTCCGACTGTCACACGGGGCTTGAGCGACTGTGTCCTTCATGTCCCCTCCTCATTCTAAGAATCTGGAGCACGGTGTTTGAATTACCCCTGTGTAAACGGGCATGTCTATCAAATATAACCCCACCCCCAAAACTGTCTGGGTTGAGCAATCAGAAAGACTTTGAGTAGCTCTCCAGACTGTTTCCAGTTTGGGGTAGGTTGAACCAGCCTCAATGGGAAGCGGCCAGCAAAACCACGAGGCCTACAGTCGTCCTCCTAGAGGTGCCATGCACAGAGGCCAAAGGCTCGAGAGGGCCCAGTCTCAGGGGTCAGGCCAGCTCCTCGCTCTCTGTGCCCCAGCCTGGGGGCTAGCCACATGCCTGCCCGCCCCACCTCCACCCCAGCAGCTTCTCCTTTGCTCAGACTGCCAAGGAGAATCACTTTCTTGACGGCACTTAGGAGACTTAATTACCAATGGCAAAGTCCTTTGAGGCCTTGGATGAAAGGGAGGAGAGCCGCAAGGCTTGATTAGGCGTGTAGAACCCTGGGCGCAATCAACTCCATGAGAGACTGGCCCTGCCTTTATCTGTCTCCAGTTCTGTGTCACTTACAGCAGCTAATTATTGAAATAAAAATCGCCTGACCACCCAGCCTCTGGAAGGAGGGCCGTAATATCTATTAAGTCTGCCTTTAATTATTGGAAATGACGGCAGTTTTAGGCAATTAGGGTTTCCCCATCATTATGAGCCTCTTTCTCTACTTTTTTTGAGGCTTGAGTACACAGAGATGTAAGTGAAAGTCGGCCAAAGCCATGGCTACCTCCCTTGCTTTCCTCTTGGACATCCCCTTCTGGGATGCCTTGGCTAACAAGCTTCGTCTGCTGCCAGGACCCCTCTTGGCACTTCCCCAAGGTGCTTTGCAGTCACTGCATCTTACAGAACTTTTGGTTCTCGAAAGAGTACTTTGAGCCCATGGCATGTGTGCATGTGTGCATGCATATGTGTGCACATGTATGTGTGCATATGTATGTTTGGGAGCATAAAGGCAGCCCTCAGGCATGGATTACATATGACCCCCACCCCCACACCACCCCATGTTGCAGGAGAAATAACTGAGGTCATGAAAGCAAACACCACGAAGCTGATAGCTTTGGGGTCTGCACTTGCTGTGTGAGGCTGTGGGAGGCTGTCAGCAAGCCACAGCTTCCCAGGCCTCAGTTCCCTTCTCTCTATAAACACAGAACCCTGAGCAGTTCTGCAAGAGCAAGTGCAGTTGCTACCTTCCCAAATCTGGGGGGCTTGCGTGAATTGGGGGCATTAGTGTTAAAACTAAGAGTCTCGCCATTTACAGAAGCCTTAAACGAATGCCTGCTCCCTGTGGCACCGGGTTTCCCCTCACAGAGTGGAGGCTTAATGCTGGAGCCCCTGGTAATTGCAGATCAAGCCTTGGACACAGTAGGGGATGTGCAATTAATCAGCCCAACTATCTCTCCCCTCCTTCTGATTATCTCCTAATATGGTCCCAGAAAAGCCCATACAAAATCAGAAGTGTGTGGGCCCCTTAGCACTTGTTGCAAAGCATTAGCACTCTAATGTGCTAGCCTGCGCTTCGGGCTTTACCCTGGAGTGGGTTTTCTAGGGAGAAGGAAAGGGGTCCCTTTCAGTGGGGGCTAAAGCAGAAGACCATTGCTCAAGCTGTTGTTCTTGAAGAAACTCGTTCCCAGCAAACAGCCAGCTCAGCCCAGGACCTCTGCAGATGTGCTTCCAAGAAAGCCACATGGGGTTGGCCTGCCCTGCGGGGATACCGTGTTAGGTGCAGGCAAGACAGGTGCATGGGTGATGTTTCCACAGCAGCAAGAGGTTCCCAGGGATTCTAGCCCACCCTGCACGAAAGGCATGTGGACTTGTGTGAGCACCCTCCTCTCCCTGTCCCCAGGCTAGCCTCTGCTCAGCCTTTCAGCCTCAGGTCAGGTGTCACCTCGTTCAGGCAGCCTCTGCTGCCCACCTCACTGGAGCTGGTGCCCCCCTTCTGCCCCCAGACTGTCTCTGTGAGTTGTTCTTTTGTATTCACTGTGCTGGAATCACCTGTAGATGCGTCTCTCCCGCTGACTTCATCTGGTCCAACTCCTTGTCCTCAAATCTGGCCCTGGTTCCTACGAAGCCTCATTAGATGGGAAAGAGGGAATACGGACAGATGAACCCATGGGAAGTTTGCCGGAAAGGTGAGGCTTGAAAATTGTAGGAATGATGATCAGTCTGAGAAGACTGAAATGCATATACACTAGCCTGCCTTTAGTCTTTTTTAAAAAAATATTTTCCTATCTATTTTTAGAGAGAGGGGAAGGGAAGGAGAAGGAGAGGGACGGAAACATCCATGTGTGAGAAAAGCATCAGCTGGTTGCCCCTCGCACTCCCCCAACCCGGGACCTGGCCCACAACCCAGGCATATGCCCTAACTGGGAATCGAACCAATGCCTTTTCAGTCTGTGGGACGACACGGAGCCCACTGAGCCTTACCAGCCAGGGTCCATCTTTAGTCTTGAAGAGCTGCTGCCAAGGCACAAGCATTGGACTTCTTTCCTGAGGCCTCAAGGTGTAGAGCTGAGGCCTACCAAAGGCAACTGAAAGAAGGCGGCATTCCCTGTCAGGAAGCATAGTGGGAACTGTCCCTGGAGGTAGCAAAGGTCCCACCTTTAGATAGGGTGTGACCAGCTGGGAAGGACTGGACCAAGGCGGTTCGAACATGGATGGTGCGTGAACCCACTGACCTTTCACAGTACTTTCCATCATACAATAATAAATACATTTTCTGACACTGAGATGCCACCATTTGGAAAGAGGAATCATTGGCTGGTAAATGGCTTTGGGAGGGGAAGAATGTAGGCGGAGGACTCTGGAAAACACAGCCCTTGTACTACCTGCTGCCCGCTGAGGGCCGGTCATGTCCCGGCCCTGTGTGTCTCAGCCCTTTGAGGGGGCAGGGCAGCTCTGGTGAGAGCTCACCCACTCGGGATCAGAGGAGCCATGCCTGCACAGCGACTGCTGCCTTCAAACCCTGGCCTGTGACCAGCCCTGCAACAGAAGGGCGAGATGGCCCCTGAGGGCAGCAGCACCATCTGTCACCTGCCTGCCAGCCGCTGATTAGGGAAGTCCCCGCAGCCAGGCTGGGCACATGGCCACATTCCACCTCGAGCCCAAGAAAGCCCTTTCCCGGGCCCATGGTGCGGCCCTCTGGTGCAGGGCACACTTTGAGAAGCAGCTGGAAGAGAATTCCTCCCAGAAGCCCAGGTCAGGTGCTAATTCATTTATCTGAGAAATTAGTACTGCTAGGGAAAAAAAGGAAAGAACACAGAGAGCATTTAAGCAAATTGGAATAAGGGGTGACCTGGGTGGGAAGCGGTACAGGTTCTGATTCAAACCTTGAGCCTTAGGGTCCTACGGACCCAGGCTCTGCCATATCTTTGCTGTGAGCCTCTGGGCGAGGTGCTTAACCTCTTCAAATCCTGGGTTTTTCATCTATAAAGTGAGGAAGGTTTGGGGGTATGGTGAGGATTAAATGAGATAATACACACAAAGAGCCTGCCATTAGTCACCATTATTACAACTACTGTCTCTTTAAAAGGGCAAGGAGTTCCCTGGATGGACAGGGCCAGCGAAATGTGCAACGGGCAGTACCGACTCGGGGGCCAGACCTCCCAGACTCCAGTCTGGGCGTGTTTGTGTGAATTTGAGCATCACGTTGCTACGCTGAACCTCAGTCTCCAAGTTTGTAAAGTGGGTAGAATGATGCCTACTTCTCTGGTTTAAACAGCCCAACACAGTACCTGGCATACAGCAGGTGTCCTTTCTACCCCATTCGCCTTCATATCACACTGGAGTTTAAAACAAAGGATTTGCAAGACCAGATTTTGAAGGACTAAAGCATCAAAAAAATGTATGATGATTTTACACACATACACACACACAGACACTGCCCAGGGCTTGTATTTTAAAGAACACATTTTAGCTCTGAAATATTTATGGGCCCTTTTTGACACACACACAAACTGAAAATATCACCATGTGCTTCTGTTAAGGAAAACTTATAAACCTTTATTTAGTCCAGTAGGAACTCAGGCAATTTCTTGGTTGTCCTGGCTGCTTCTGAGGTTTCCAGGGAGCCCAGGGTGGTCTCAGCCCCCATTTCCCCCGACAGCCCTGGCGGGGGTAGAGGGGCCTCAGCAGTGCTGTACTTCTGAAGAAGTCTCCCTGGGAACGTTCCAGGCCCTTGCTCCTCATAAACATTGCTGGAGCCCAAGTAAAGAACCCAACTTTGCTTCTTGAGTTTCCCCCTGCACATCAAAAGCTTTGTTGCCCCATCTCCCTCCTCTCCTTCAGTCCTACACCGTTGCCATTCTTCCAGTCCAGATCCTGTCCCCGTCCCCACCCCCACCCATCCCAGCCCCTGAGAAACAGCTGGCCCACAGGCTCCCCAGCCATCTCAAGATCAAGGCTTTCCGCCACATGCACGATTGCACGTTGTTGTCCACTTGTATTATAATCATTCATGGAAATTCCTTTTCTTTCTACCAGGCTGCTCACTCCTCGCCTCTCAAGCTTTACGTTGAACCTCTTTCCCTCCCTGGGGTCTCGAGCTCAGGAATGACTGAGCCTGTCTGTCCCCACATGCCCTCCCACCTCTGACTTTCATCCACAGTGTTACCTGCGAGGTGTTTTCAAACTGCAGGGTGGCAACCCACGCATAATTCTATTTTAGCAGGCTGGAGTGAAATAGAAGATATCAGGTTTCACTCTTGAGGAAAAGTTAAGCATAGTTTTGGGGATTTCTGTTTTCGTTAGAAATGGATAGATCGATGTGTACTGGACTGTGAAGTAAGTGTCTGTTCACTGTAGGTCGAAGAAGCTGGAAAGCCTCAGATCTAGACTTCCCTCTCCTCGCCGCAGCTGCCGAGCCTGGCCTGCTTCCTCGTGACATCCTTGGGTCATGGTTCAGATGTCACTTTCTCTGGGCAGTGGTCCCTGATTGTGTCTTTACCTCTGGCCCACCGGGCCTGGCTTAGGGACCTGTGGTGACCTCCTCCTGCCTCCCTCCCAGTTTGGCTCACCCACTGTCTTTCTGGAACTCCAAGGAGTAGCAAGCTCCCTGGTCTTGTCCACTGAGGCCACACACAAGACTTGGAACAGCTGGGTAGGTTGCAGTGTTGTGGGGAGGAGGCGATGCGGAGAAGGAGGGGAGGGGTACGGCGGCGGGGTGGGGGGTGCTCAGTGTGTTATCTCCATACTTCTTCCCATAGCATTTAGGACAGAAAAGGTCCTTAGCAATTACTTGCCAAATGAGTTAACTTACGGTACTAGGTGTAGGACACCTTTCTTCAAGTTTAAACATTCTCTTCTGGTTCAAATCCAGACCCTGACATGTGATCTAGAGCAGGTCACCTTCTCTTTGCTCTTGTTATGTCATTTGTAACATAAGGGGAAATACAAGGTAAGCGGGTAACATCTAACTTCATGCGTGCTGTGAGGATTAGAAGTAATCCGTACGAAGCCCCCGGCTCATGAGTGGGCATTTGATTGACAGCAGGCGTTCTATTGTTACTGCCTCTTTTCCTGTCTGAAATGCTACCCTGACCCCCATCACCACTCTGGGTCTCCCAGGCCTCCCCACGTTCATGCACCTGTTCCAACCTTCGAGATCCATCCAAGCCCAGCTCTGTGTAAAAGAAGCAGAAAACCCAAAATGTGAATTTTAGAGGCAATCACAGTGCTGTCACTGGCTGTGTGAACGTGACCACTCTGCCGGGTCACGTAGCCTGCTCTCTCAGACCAGAGGTCAGCAGGGTCCTTACAGGTTACTTGACGAGCACAGAGCACAGTGGTCAGTGTATCCACACTTCTGCCTGCGTCTTGTCCTGAGTCCATTCTCCTTCCCCACACAGGCACCAGAAATGCCCCCCATGTCAGCATGAGCCACCTGTAAAACTACCTGCAGTCCGTGCTCTGTTAAAGCTCTCATCCTTGTTCCCTGTGGCTGACACCTGAACAAACAGTTAGCTGCCCCCGAGGGGCTGGCGTCCGGCGCATCTGTGGGCCCAGTGCCCAGCGTAAGACCGGTCTGTTACAGGGTGTGGAAATGAACTCTCTGGAGGCACCTCTGTGGTGCTCGGGTTTTACCTGGAGAAGGGTTTTAGCAAGCCACGCCCTGAGAGCGGGTCAGGGTCTCACACGTCACACATACAGGGTCTCCTCCAATATCCTCCTGTGGGGGCCACTGGCCCTTGATCTTGGTCGTAAACCTCAGCGGGGGCCACAGTCAACCCCTCATGCTTCTTAGCCTGAGGCCTGCAATGACTGAGCTGCTAGTCATGCATGTTCTTCGGGTGTTTGCTACGTGGCTTCCCAGCACACACTCCACTGCTTGATTTCCTCTATGTCTCAAGCAGTTATAGGACTGTTGGTTGGAAAGAACACCAAAGCAGTGAAGATGACTGTGATGGCGTTATAGCAATAGTTCTCCGATCCCATATGCCTGTACGAATAAGGTGTGCTGCAGTTGACGAAGCACCTAACAAGCCCTGCGTCCTGAGGAGAGGGACTTGCCCAGGGCCACACAGCCAGAAAGTGGCCGGAGCCGGACCAGCTCCAAAGCCGGAGCTCATTCTGCCTATCACTGCGCATGGCAGATGGCTGTGGGCAGGAAGATGTGGCAGTGCAGGGAGCCAGCCCTTGATTCAGTTCCTGCCTGTGTGGTTTTAAGCCAGTTATTTAACTTCTCTAAGCTTTAGGTCCTTCATCAGTAAAATGGAACCAATACAGAGACTAGGAATGGTGACAACTCAATGGTGGCATCTATCCAGAGCACTTCGTCCAGTGCCTGGCACGTCATGCACCCTGAGTAAGTGAGAGCTGTTGGTGTCATTAGCTCAATGGTGATGACAACTACGGTTACTTCAAGGGAACCCGAGAGTAAGAGGCAAAGGGGCATCACAGGGCAGGATCCCCACAGGAAACGGAGTTCACCCAGATGGCTTAAATGAGCAGACTTGAATAAAGAGAGACAGGTGTGGGCAGGTGAAGGTAGCCAACCAGGATGGTGGGACACCCAGGGTCTATCTGCAGCAGGAGACTGGGACTCCCTGAGCCTGGAACGGGGAGGGCAGGGGAGAGCAGGGCAGGATGTTCGCAGAGCCCTGTAAGAGGGCTGGAGGCAGGCCACCTGGTGGGAGATGGGGTGTACGAAGGTCTACACAGCAGGGAGAGAGCAGTGAGGCAGCACTCTCACCTCTCCCCTGCACCCTCCTGCCCCCGCCTCCTTCAGGTGGCTCCCTTAGGTGCACCCCGTGAACAACACGCGGAGGCTCAGAGCGAGGAGGTCTGAGATACGGCTGGCAGCTCTGTGGGGCAGAAATAGCAAGCGCCTGGGAGAGAGGCGCGTCGGGGTGGTGGGTTGTCCTGCGGGCCGTGAGAAGCGGAGGGCGAGTTACAGAGAGTCAGGCTACTGAATTGAGAGGCTGCGGGGAACCACTGGTCAGCAGGTAAGGAGGGACTGACATGGTCCTACACACATACAGGTGTTCCTGTCCCCCAGCCCATGAGTGGGGTCACAGGGTCTGAGCTAGGCTCCCTTCCCCACATCTCTCCCCTCCCCCTGCCAGGGTCTCAGCATCACTGCCCGGCAGACCCTTGCTCCAGGGACCTTCTCTCCACTGTCAGGTCTCACATCCCAACCCCTTCTTTCTCTCTAGTAAAGGCCATATGAACCATGGCCGACCACCCATCTGCTGGAAAAAAATAAATATCTACTGAATTACCTGATACACCTAAAGTGGGGAAAGGGGAAAGGAAACGGGAGCAAGGCACACGTTCTCCCTGCCTCTGCTTTGTGACAGGGGAGACGCGAGTCTGGGACTGCGTTCTGAACAATTCGCCGTTACTGGGCCTTTGCCTCGCAGCCAGCGTCTCCAGTCAGCAGGCACACACGGGCAGGAAGACCGGCATCCACTGATTTAACAGCCTCAAATGGGTCTCGGCCTTCTTAACATGTTTCTGAGCGTCTGTTTCTTCACCTGTGATAACCAACACCTGGCTGGAGACTTCTAAAGTGTACCTTTTAAAAATAAAATATGGGGGTTTTCTTCTGATGATAGTAATGGCTAACACATTCAGCACCCATATGTATCGGCGACCCTATGTTTCCGGGACATGTATTCATTCATTTAATGCTCAGAACAATCCCAAGAGGTTGGTGCTATTTTACAGATGAGGAAAGTGAAGCACAGAGTGGTTAAATAACTTGCCCTAGGTCACACAGCTGCTAAGTGGGGGCATGTACTTCAAACCCAAGCTGCCTTTAAAATGTTAAAAGGACGCTTCTAAGCAATGCATTTAATTCCACCTTGGATGTACCACGTACATATTTACCTCAATTGAACTACCAATATTTTATATTACTTAAGACTGACTGCTGAGAAGAGCTAAAGTGTATTCATTCATTTCCCCCACAGACACTTCATGAGTTCTGTGGATGCCAGGCCTGCCCTCCCGCAACCGCAGTCCAGGACAGAGGCAGACGCCTAGTTAGGTGGATACCCTATGATGGAACAACATGCACAGAGGTAGAGAGCCCACAGAATTGAGGTCCGGAAAGTGGCTCAGTGAGGAGGAAGTGAGACAGGCCGGACCTAGAACAGCCTTTTGACCGAGAACCTGGAACTCTCCCCGAAGGCTCTGCAGGGCTTGAGAGGGGCGTAAGCACGGCAGTGCTCTGAGCTTTGGAAATCCACCTGGCACAGCGAGTAAAGCAACACTTTCTAGCGGTTATATCCACATGCCGGCTTCAACTGTGGGTCAGAACTGGGGCTCCGCCGCTCACGAGCTGTGTAATTGTCACCCAGGGATGGGTCAGGGGTGAAAGGCCAGAGGTCACAGGGACTAGACAGCAGTCACCATAAATCCTCATCCAAAATAGACCAGAGCAGTGCTTTGGGTCAAAAGCTATTATTGGGTCATCAGTTTGGGGAGTCATAATCAGCCTTTAAAAATCAAATTTAAAGAGAATGAAATAGGAAATGTTAGAGTGCATTGCTCATTCTATAGTAACTTCAATGTGAATCTTATTTCAATCTGATCTATTTAAACACACACTTGCATACATAAATGTGTGTTCAGGTCACAGTGTAAGATTTTTTTAAATTACGAATTTGAAAAAGGTAGCGTCACCGGTCTTCCCTGTGCCCTCCCCTGGGGCACTCAGGGCATCGTCATCTTGTCCGTCCCTGCCAAGAGGTCACAGCTCAGAACTCTCGGCTTGGGCCCCAGTAAGATCTGATTTCCCTGTATTCTGGGTCATACTGCGGTCCCAACACTAGTTCCCAGGGCTGTTTTGAGAATTGGTCCTCCCATGTCCATTGGCTCTCACTACAGCCCTAAGGCACTGTCGTCTGTTTAGTAATGCTGGCTTTGCCACTAACTCATCGTGCGGCCTTGGGCGGGAGGCTGGATGCTACTGCGTCGCTGTTGCCCCACGTATAAATGGGGGTGAAAATCATTGTCTTATATGCTTCAAGGTTATTACAGGTCACCAATAAAATCGCAAATGTCTGCACTCTTTTAAAATCGTGGAGAACATGTAAAGGAAAGTCTACAGAGGATACTTGGGGCCTATGATAAATCCCAAGACACCCAGTGGTAGCCTCAGGCATTCCCTTGCTGAGCAAAGTGAGGCAGCTTTTCGGGTTAGGACATGTCACCCATGTGAGTTGGCCTAGAGAGCTCTTTAAGGAAGGCAGAGTTTGCATTGGAGCCAAGGCAAGACCCGCCCAGGAGAGAGCCCCTGGGGTCTTGGGAGGGAAGGGAGCGTCTGCAGGTTGAAGGGATGCCTCGGATGTCCGTGATTAAAGGCGGGGCTTGGAAACCACTAGTCCTCAGACCGAAATGACCCATCAGTATGTTTTGTTTGGTCTGTAAAGTACTTTGAAATTCTAAAAAATAATAATGGATAGCATTCAAAACTTATACATTTTACATCTAAGTCCACATTTCTAGCTTGTCTTTAAAAACCACAAGACACCCTGCACTCCTCTGTCGCAGCATTGGCGTCAGTGGGTGGCCGCCGCCCTCTTGCACAGGCCCACTGTCCCGGCTGTCAGCAGCCTGATCCCCACCCCGCTACCCCATGCCCACACTGCTGCTCTCACTCTGTGGTTTCTCCGGAAGGACAGTTACGCAGCGGAACGTTTTGTATAGCCACGTTGCTCTGAAAAGTGGAACGATGAAAGAAAGAGCTGAGTGGGTTGTATGTGTCAAGAAGCACAAGAGCTCTCATCAGACTTTGTGCAGGATATTCTGCTGCCCTTCTGGGCTGACCTGCTGGCTGCCCCAGAGCCAGAGGAAAACATTTGGAACTCAAAGCATAAAGAGGGTGCTTTGACACCTTCAAAATCATGGGGCGTCAGTCTAGGGCAAAAGGGTCAGGGTGAGGAAAAGAAGAAAAAGGGAGATTAGGAGCCTCCCACCAGACACCGGGGCAACACCCAGCCCTATGGGGCAGGCACTGCAGCTGCTCCAGGTGCTGAGACGGGAGTCTGGAGGGGAGGGGTCCTCTCTCCAGTCCGCACGGCCGTCAGAGCCAGCCTCGCTGGAAGGTTGCTCTTGTGCAGTGAGAGTGAGAAGGGGACATAACAGCATAAGAAAAACTTGGGCTTTAGAGTCCAGCAGACCTGGGTTCAGGTTCTGTCTTGGTCACTTACCACCTCATAGCCTTGAATGTTTTTCCCCACTGTCGGATGGGGATTGGTTGGCCGGTTCATTAGCCCAATGTGTATTAGGTGTGGCAGGATTCACTCGAGGGGCAATAGACCGGGGAGGGAGCAAAACAGGTGAAGCCCCTGCGCTCATGGAGCTTATGTATTAGTGGAAGAAAACAAATAATAAGCAAGTAATTAATTATCTGGTGGTGATAGTGTGGATTGGTTGTTTACACCTTGGCTCATTGGATTTAATGAGATAATGAATGCAAAGTGCTTACCCCAGAATGAATGGATACAGTCATTCATTTTACAAATTCTTAAGGAGCCACTGTTGCATGTCAGGCCCTGCAGCAGCTGGGACGTGATGGGAACAAACACCTGATTCCTGTCTGTGGGGATTAGGAAAACTAGTGGCCTTCTTTAGCCTCCTTGACACACGCTGCTGGAGCGCCAGGTTGAGGCATCTTCACGGTGAGAAGGTGAAGGAGCAGAAAGACAGGATTTGCCACCAGCAGCTCTGGATGCAAGGACCTCTGGCTGTGTGGCCTCGGAGCCACGCCCTCACCGCTCGGAGCCCAAAGCCCTTCTTGCAGCATTGCAGGTGGAATCGAGGTCCGGGGTCTTTGCTTCTTGGGGCTCAAGCTCATGCCCCTTCTTTGGTTTCCCCAGCTCCGGAACACTCAGCCCTGAGTGCGGCGAGAACTCTGTTCGTGGATGTGGAGGAGTGTGGGCCGGAGGCCATGGAGGTGAAGGAGAGGAAGCCATACCGCTCGCTGACCCGGCGCCGCGACGCCGAGCGCCGCTACACCGGCTCCTCCGCGGACAGTGAGGAGGGCAAGGCCCCGCAGAAGTCCTACAGCTCCAGCGAGACCCTAAAGGCCTATGACCAGGATGCCCGCCTCGCTTACGGTAGCCGCATCAAGGACATGGTGCCTCAGGAGGCCGAGGAGTTCTGCCGCACAGGTGAGGGCGGGCCTCGGGCAGAGCGCAGGGCCGGTGGGGGCGCAGGTGTGCCCAGGGGCGTGGGCGCCGCGTCAGCACCAAGTCTGCTAATTCGGCAAAGCCTGCCCTGTAGTTCAGTCTCAGTTCCTTCATTTTCACCCACTCCGTAGGCATAATGAGGCGGTTAGGAACTGGGCTCTGTGTGGTGTCAGGCGGCCTGGGGTTGAGTTCAGAGCCTCAGGCTCCCTCTGAGCCTCAGTCCTCACCGGCTGGGTGGGCAGGAGTGGTCTCCCTACTGCACTGAATTGTTATGAGGACCAATGAGACCACGTGTTTCGGTGGTAAGTTGATACCACCAAGAGCTGAAAAAGTCTTAGTTATCAGTGTTGTCATCTGTTCACTTATTCATTTAACGAACTGCACCTTTTCGTGTCAAAGCACCGCCCTGACCCTGAGTGGAAGTCGTTTCTGAGATAGCGCTAAAAATTTGGTAATCTGGGCACTGTCCTGGCTCCCACGCCTTCATTTCCTGCACACCGTGGTGACTGAAGTCTGTCCATCCTACTCCAGAACACCTGTCAAATCCGTCTCTCTTCTCCACCCGCCCTGCCACTGTTCCAGTTCAGGCCACTGTCCTTTCTCTGGGAGGGTTGACCGCAACCCTCTCTGCCCAGGGCTGCCCCCCAGCAACTACTCTCTGCACTGCAGCTGGAGCGAAGTCGGAAATGGCTCTCCATTGCCCTTACCCTGAGCTCCTTAACCTGGCTTAGTAGGGCTTTCCCCAAATTCATTTGTCTTTTTGGAGGATTTTATTGCCTGCCTCTCCACCTCACCACCCATGCTCCAGACCCACCAGACTGCTCATTATTTCCACACCTGCCATGAGACACGTTCGCTCCCCTGGTGCCTCTGCGTTTCCTGTTTTCCTGCCCGCGGTGCCTCGAGCCTTCTTTGATGCCTGATGCGCCCCCACCGATTCCTGCGTGTTCCTGCAGCCCTCCCTGATTCTGCCCTGTCCACTCCCCTTCTACAGACAGGGTTAGCCAGGCATGGTGCTGTGTAATTTATGTATGTTTTGACTTTGATATTGAATCCTTACAACACCACCACGCTGAATCATTTGCCCAAGATCACAGAGGTATGAAGAGCTGGGCACACACACACTCCCCCCGTATAGTGTGACAGCCTGCAGTTCCCTGCCACCCCCTACACACAGGGCTGGATCCACATGAAAGCTGGCTTGTTAGCAAGGCTGCCTCTGAGGCTTAAAAGATGAGGGTTCTTCCTCTCTTGGCCAGCTTGTGGGTAAGAGCTCCAACACTGGCGTTAGACCCGGGTTTGAATTCAGGCTCTGCCACTGTTACTGCCCTCAGCTTCTCCCCTTGGGCAATGGGAGGAGGGTCAGGATTAACAAGGACTACAAATAAAGCACTTGACACAGTACCTGGCACAGAGCAGATGCTTCCTAAACGCGCCCCACTACTGATTGTCATCTCTGGGTCTCACTGAGGGGAAGGGACAAGGGTCTCAAAGCTTTTCTTCAGCTCTGTCCTGTCCATAGTGATAGAGCTCAGTGAGCCCTGGCAGGTCCAGCTTGGCCTGGATGCCACCTGGTACCTGAGGCTGCAGAAGGAGCCCCTTCTTATCTTTGTAAATAACAAACAAGAAGCATTCTCATCTCATAGGCAGGCATGAGCATTGCTGTTTATGAAATACTCTCCCTCCCATTACCCCCCTGGGTCCGCAAAAATCCTAAGGGGAGCAGGTCATAGATTATCATCGCATTTTAAAAATGGGAACATAGGCCCAGGTGACGTCACCAGCCCAAGATTGCCCAGCTGGATGTTGGGTGAGATGGGATGTCGATCTGTATGTATCCTGGGCTCCTCGAGAAAGAGGCCGAAATGACTTAAAGCAAACAGGAGGCTATCTCATGCTTGGTAAAATAAATCTTCTAAACTCACACATCAGAGGCACCAGGCGGGCTCAGTGGAATGACCGAGCCCTCAGAGTCAGCCCTCACCTTGCATTTCTCCAGTTCTGGGGTGTCGTAGCTCACTCACACTGACTGAGTCTGGATGTGTAACAGGGTACGCAGCGGAAGTCATATGGAAATCAATGCAGCCAGGCTGTCTACTGCAAATAAATTTGATTTTTCACTTAACATAGCAGTCATTCTTCATAATGTGTGATGGGTCTCCCTTGAGAGGGCTGGCCCAGAGCAACAGGAATATGGGATGGGGGTGGTAAAGCAGGGGGTGGACAGGACAGGGGTGGGGGACGGAGAGCAGAGGGGGCAGATAGGCATGCAGGAAGTGTGGTGTGCTTCAAGGGTAGGAGGCAGACGGAGAGAACGTAAGCTCCAGTTTGGAGTTTTCTCCTACTTAGAATGAGAACGAAAGAGGAGAGCAGCCTGGACCATGGCACGTAGTGGTGATATTCAGCACATTTAACATCTGGTCCCTGGCCAGTCAGAATGTCTTACTGGCCACAAGACAGCACAGAGGCCCCTGCTGTGCTGCGCCTGCTGACATTAACCTTTTAGTGACTGCATTGTGGAGAGACTGGGAGGTGATCTCATCATGGTAGGTGGGGGCATTGTAGGGAAGGGGCTGGTGTAGGCAGAGCGCAGGTTGGGGGCCCCGGGTACGAGGAGGCTTGGGCATCAGTAATTGACCAAGCACTAGGGAACTAGTGCTTGACTTTAACCCCCTTGCTGGCAAGCCCTGTATCCCCACCCTGCCTGGAAGAAGAGACCCAAGACCTTCTATTTAACTTAACAGACATTTACTGGGCCCCTCGAAGTAGCAGATTGTTTTTTGGGGGGACACAGGGATTTAGGAATGAGGCAGGCATGGTCCCTGTCCCTGGTGAGGTCTTCATCAGTGGAGGAGTCAGGCACTGAATTCTGTGCCGGGCGACTGGGGCCGGCAGCTTTCGGAAGAAGCAGTGACGTCTGCACAGGGTGTAGAACTGAAGGAGACTCCACAGAGGAGGTGCCATCGGAGTTGGCCCTTCCTTGGAGGGTGTGGAGGGTTTGGGCTGGTGGGGAAGGGGCAGAAGGAGGCCTCCAGCAGAAGAGAGGCATGAACAGCACAGTGAGCTCAAAGGGCAGCAGCGAGTCCTGGGATGAGGGGTCAGGCTGCTAGTGGGGAGACCCCCTCCACAGTACCCTAACCAAGCTCACCTTGCTGTCCTCCCAGGAGCCAACTTCTCCCTCCGTGAGCTGGGGCTGGGGGAGGTGACGCCTCCTCATGGGACCCTGTACCGCACAGACATCGGCCTGCCTCACTGCGGCTACTCCATGGGGGCCAGCTCTGACGCTGATGTGGAGGCCGACACCGTGCTGTCCCCTGAGCACCCTGTGCGCCTGTGGGGCCGGAGCACACGGTCGGGCCGCAGCTCCTGCCTGTCCAGCCGGGCCAACTCCAACCTCACGCTCACCGACACTGAGCACGAGAACACCGAGACCGGTGAGTGGTCCGCTTGGCCCGTGCCGGGCACTGGGACGTGGGTTTCGGTTACAACATGGATTGTGTGCTCCTTGGCTTGGGGCTCTGATGAAGTTGGTGCAAATTGCTTTGCTCTCCGTGGTCAAAAGTGAGAGCTTCTTGCACAGTCCCATGAAACACCCACCAACTGGTGACAGGACAGAGATTAGGTCTCTGTTCTTTCTTTCCAGATTAGGGAGGTGCCCTAATCTGAGGAGGGAGCGGAGGAGCCAGGGATTGCTGGAACCCACCCCCCACAGCTTGTCTGCTAAGGCCTGAGCCTCCTGACCCTGCCTGATTCCTGGTGCAGACTCCGGCCTGCAGGGGCCCAGCAGTCCTGGGCAATCACCCCAGATGCTGCCCCACCCCGTATCTTATGTTGATCAGAAGGCTTTAAAACAGAAACTGTCATGTTGGAATGCTTTAAAAGTTGAGGTTTTGCTGTAGGTCCCCCTGCCTGCAGATTTGGGGCCGTGCTGGCTGTTCTGAACCCCTCATTCTATTCCCGTCTCCGCAGCCCTTCTTCTAAGGCTTCCTTTCTGTGGAAGAGGAAAGGGAGTCTGGCTTCAGAATTTTCCCGCTCACTCTCAGCCCTGAGGGGCTCTGAACTAGCTGCAGCCCGCAGTTTGCTGCTGGTGGGGTGGGGGGTGGACCCCTGTTTCTCTCGTGCTTTGTGCCCCACCCATCCTCGGGCAGCTGGGCTGACCCACGTCTGCACTGAGGAGGGTCCTGCTGGAGTCTGGCAGTGAAGACTTAGGGAGCGTGACAGAGACCAGGGACAGCCCCTCTGCCTGGGGGAGACTTTTGCTTCTCAGAAGTGCAGTGAGGGGGTCTGCTGGTGCTTTGGCCCCAAAGGTGGGGAGGGGGATGTGGGGAGAGCCGTGGGAATGAGAACTGCAAGAGCCAAGCCTGGCATCAGGGCCCCCTACTGGTTTCCAGCTCTAGCTACAGAGTTGAAGGCTTAGGGGGATT
>PVKM010015817.1:0-27509 GCA_004027735.1 Carollia perspicillata | reverse complement strand
TCTCTCTTATTCTCAAATTTCACATCATATTCATTAGTGAATCCTATTGTATCTATCCACTAAATATATCCAGAATTAAATTACTTTTCATCATTGTTACCATCCTCATCTCTTATCTGGATTATTGCAAAAGCTTCCTAAGTGCTCCCTGTGCTTCTGATATGTACCTTGTAGAGTATTCTTAGCTCAGTGGTCAGAATGAGCCTTTTAAAACATTTAGATCACGTCCTTCCTCTGCTTCAAGCTCTCAGAATAAAATATGACACAGTCAAGTCCCTTCTCCTCTTCTGATTTCATCTCTTGCTATATCCTGTTTCTTAGTCTCCTCCCGCCTAAATGGCCTTCTCACTGTCTTCAAGCATGTTAAGCATGCTCCCTCCATGCCTTTACATATTTCCCTCTGGAATATTCCTCTCCCAGATAGTTGCATATCTCACACATTCACTTCTTTTAGAGAGGCCTTTCCTCACTAATCAACATAAGGTAGTAAGCACACTATTTATTCATTTAGTTGGTGAATTCTGTGTCTCCTCTCTAGCATGTAAATTCATGAGGGCACAGACTTGGTCTGTTGTGCTCGCTGTTGCCTAGAATATTCGTGCTTAGAACAGTGCATGGCATATAAATGCACAATACATATCGAATGAATGAATGAATTTTTAGTATTGATTATGGGTAGATCTGAATATTTTTTCTGTTTTCTAGGGCTCCTTCAGGGTTTCCTTTGATTTCCTTCACTGACCTATAAGGTTTTGGACTACTATCTTTGCTTTTCAAGGAGAGCTTATCTGGGTTCTAAGACATCAGTTGTCCATATGCCCATTATTTTATGTCTCTGGACTATGGTTTGTTTCTTAGTGAGTTGGCATGAAAACTTGAGTCAGGAGTAATCACTTTTATTGGCAACTAACTTTTGGCTTTGGAGGGGAAAGAAGGAGACTATTTAATGTAGTAATGTAATGAATGATTCATTTCTTACTGAACTCCTCTTGAAAATTCTCATTTATGGTTTTATACCTAATGTAATATAGATTTGAATTATTAGAGTACCTTAACTAAGTATTTCTTATTTTGACTAAAAGGCAACAGAAGTACATATAAGAAAAAAACTGGACAGAGACAGACTCATACAGGGTCTGGCACACATAACGCCCTCTTTTTATTACAAAGTCATAAGCATGTAATTCTGTAACAGGACAATATCACACTCAAGCACACCATATGACATTTTAGGTGAAATGTTCAAATTAAAACTATGAATTATTACACCCATTATTATTACCCTACCAACCACACTCAAGCAAGCCTTACTTCTGCTGGACCCTGTAGATGGAGAGCAGAAGACAGCTAGTTGAAGGCAGAGGGTGGGGGTTAAGGGGTAGAAGGATTGAGCAAAAAGGAAAAAGCTCTCGTGGATATGACAACAGTGTGGTGATTGCTGTGGGGAGGAGGCTATAAGGGGACTAAATGGTAATGAAAAAAATACAATGAAAAAAACTTGTGATGTTCTTTGTTTTCTTTTATAACAGACTGATGTTAAGGAAAAACAGAAAAAACTTGTTGAACAATTAACTGGATTAATAAGTAGTTCACCTGGACCACCTACGCGAAAATTGTTAGCTAAAAATCTCGCAGCCCTCTATAGCATTGGGGATACTTTCACTGTTTTTCAAACACTTGAAAAATGTAATGACATTATCAGAAGTAAAGATGACACTGCAGCCTATTTACCAACAAAATTGTGAGTACTTTGAGATTGACCCTTGAACATTTTTTGTGTTTTCAGAATAACTTGTCTTAATAAGAGGCTGTTGATTATAAAGACCTCCAGGTAGATTGAACCTGAGGCATGCTGCTGACAATAAAAGCTCCCCAAGCAGGTCTGGGAAGGGGTTCTGTTTCAACATTGGCTCTATTGACACTGGCACTTTCAGCAAACTACAAAGGATTGGTATTATGTCAGCAGTTTGCATTGGGGCCTTTTGGTAAATTGGATGGAGATAATATTCTAGGCTGGGATGGAAACAAACAAAGAATCTGTAGGTGATGGGATTGAGGCAGGAATGGGCAAACTATAGCCCACAGGCCAAATCCAGCCTGCTACCTCTTTTGTAAATAAAGTTTTATTGGGATGCAGACATGTCTGTTCATTGAGGAGGTAGCTGCTTTCATGCTATAATGACAGACTGGCAGAGTTGAGTACCATTTTGCCTGCAAGTTTGCTGACCCCTAGGTCAGAAGCTTAACCTAGCGTCTAGCCCATACTTGTGGTTTGGATCAAGGGCAGACATTTTTGGAGCAAGTCTTAAAGATAATGGCTATCAGGACACATTCTGTGAAAGAGTTAAATAAATGCAACAGTTACAGTACCGTGAGGAGTGCTGTGGGAGAAAAACAACACCTGAATAAGCTTAGCTGTGCCGTGAGAGAAGAGCATTGTCAAGGAAGACCACTCAAAGAAGCATCAGCGAAAGTAGGTCAACCATCAAGGAAGGAAACAGGGACATTAGTCAAGTAAGGGGTTAAGATAGGAAGCGGGGCAGATGGATGTGATAGGCCAGGGATCGGGAAACCATGGAAAGGGCCAGAGAGTAAATATTTCTGGCTTTGTGGACTATACATCTCTGTCAAAACTACTCACCTCTGCCACAGACAGCGTGTAAATAAATGAGTATGGCTGTGTTCTTACCAAATGTCATTTAAAAAACAGGTGGTAGACTGGATGATGGGCCAGATTTAGCCTGCAGGCTGTAGTTTGCCTGCCTACTTTCTGAAGAAAGTCCTCGTTGGAAACAAATATTATACCTTATTTACAGTACTTTTCAGAAAAATACAAAATAGCGGAGGAAACAAGTTGTGAGGGGAAGATGAGTTCATTTCTGGGTGTGCTGATTTTCCAGTGTTAGTGGGAATAGCTGAGTGACTGTGTAGTAGGAAGTGAAATCCTGGTCTGGATTTTAGAGAACTGAGTTGAAAATGTAGTCTTGGTGAGTAGAGAGTGAGATTTGGGAGTAGGCTGAACCCTTTGGTGTGGGTAAATTCACCTAGGAAGAGTGTACTGCTGTTTGAGGACAGAAGGTGCCAAGGATAGAACAGGAGAACACCAACATTCAGGCGGCCAGGGCCAGTGTAGTAGCTTACGGAGGAAATGGGGAACTACTCTGAACGCTGGTTCTTCCGTCTGTTTTCAATGGCATAGATAAATCGTGATTGAATTGTGTGTTGCTTGAGATAGATGTAGATCTCAAAAGTTTTAGAAGAGATTAGGGCATATTAGGGCTTTCCAGTTTATTTTGGAGTTTGAAACTATGTTAACCATTTTGATGATTTCGTTTTCTACCCCTTGGCAAATCCACACATGATTTTGTAGCTCTGCTTAAGTAGAGTTTATTACACATTACATATCATTTGTATGTATTTTCAGTGGATCTATGGTTGCTACTTAGGAATTTCCTAGTATATTCTGGTATGTGCCGTCAGTCATCTTTAGCTTTGTAATCAGCCTGGAGAGTATTGAAAAAAGCATGGGATTTGGAGTCAAGAGGTGATGGTTGATTCCCTGATTTTACCATTTCTTACACGTATGATAGTGAGCTAAATTTCTCTCTGCCTCAGAGTAACTCGCTGAGGACATGTAGCTGTTGGGTGGCAAGCTCTAGGATTTCGGCACCCATCTGCCAGATTCCCGTGTATATGCTCTTCACTTCTGTGCCCTGCTCCGGCCTCTAAGCTAAACTCACAGTTATTCACGTGTTTACTGTTCACATGAGTGATGGTTGGGTGGTCTCCCCCTTCCTGAAGAGATAAGGTGCTGTTACATTTCTTCTTCTAGGTAGCCAAATGTTCCATTAAACCATTTAGATTAAATTTTGCAAGTAACTGTTTACTGTTATTTTTATACTAAGTAGCAATACAAAAATTATGATAAATTTCCTGTTTCAAGATTTACATTTCCATTGGCAGGATAAGAAATAGCTGAATAAAATCGTCAAGTCACAGCACAGTAAACAATATAATTTTGTCAAAAATGAGTGGTAGACATTATATATAATGAGAGAAGAGAGGGATCTTTGTGGCTTGGCATAATTTGAGAAGACTTCATAAAAGAAAAGCTTGGGTTTCTTTCTAAAGAATGGGTACGATTTGTTATGTAAATATATATTTGTTCTCCTAACAAGAATACAGTTTGATTAACCATAGTATTTGTTGTAATTATAAAGAATAAATTAGGTGTTTTTTTAAGTTGAAAATTAAGGTTTCCTAGCCAAAAGTGTCCTGCACAAATATAAATTGATTTCTGAAAATGAGAAAAGTGTTATTAACCTGAACAGTTACTAATGAAAATCCCACTTCTTACAGGGCTGCAGTGACTTGTATTGGAGCATTTTATGAAAAAATGGGGAGAATGCTAGGCAGTGCATTTCCAGAAACAGTAAATAATCTTTTAAAATCTCTGAAAAGTGCGGAGGTAAGTTTTACCACAAATATTATTTATATATTTTGCTAGTAGCAGGAGTTAAATGTCATTTAAAAGCATATGTTTGCCTTACACTGCTTAACAGGAAGGCAATTTAAAATTACTTACAAAAAAGGAAATTTTTGCCCCCCTTTTTAATGGATGTTGCCTCCTCTTTTAAGGAGTGGGGAAAGAATGCTTTTCTTTGACAAAGAATAGGTGTACCTGTCATTTTTTATTTAGCCTTATAATGTTTTTGCATTGCCATTTTATTTGTGTACTATAGCTACTAATGTATTAGTTTTCTAGGGTTGCCGTAATAAATTACCACAGTGTGTGTGGCTTCAAAGAGCAGAAATGTATTGTCTCACAGGTCTGGAGGCTAGAAGCCTGAAATCAAGGTGTCAGCAGGGCCATGCTCCCTCTGAAGCCTCTTGGGAAGAATCCTTCCTTGCCTTCTTAGCCTCTAGTGGTTACTGGCAGTCCTTGGCATTCCTTGGTATTCTTTGGTTTGTAGGGGCCTCCATTCTTTGCTTCCCTTGTCACGTGGTGCTCTCCCTCTGCACCTGTGTTCTGTGTCCAAAGTTTTCTTATGAGGATACCAATTATTGGGTTAGGGTCCACTCTAATCCAATATGAACTCATCTTTATTTGATTTCATCTGCAAAGACCTGTTTCCAAATAAAGTCATGTCAACAGGTAATTGCACTTAGGACTTGCACTTGCACTTTGGGTGCACTTGCACTTTGGGTGGGGGGATACTAATCTTTTGGGTGGGGGGATACTATTCAATCCACAGCAGTTAATATCAAGTAAAACTAGTTCTGTTTTTGTTATGTCAATTTGTTATTGCTTCTGAAAATTTCTCGTCAACTTGAAGTTACTAAAAACAACTAAGCCCTGGACTCTCATAGTCTTAATTCCCTTATCTACAAAAACTAAAGAGCTCTGGGAACTATTTGTCTATTTGTTTATTAAATAAGAGTTGAAGAGATATTGTCTGGCATTAGACATATAAAGATAAATAAGACAAGGTCCCTGACAGCAAAAAACTTACAGTTTGGTGAAAGAGATCTGTGTTTGAGTAAAAACACTAGAAACATGAATCTAGCATTATAAGAGTATGAAAGTGAGTTTGAATTCATCACAAGAAAATGAGGGCTTGGCATATCTGTGACAAAATTTTTAAATGTGTTGGATGTTTTCCTTATCTTTTATATGGTTTACATGACTTCTTAACTGCTTTTTACCTAACCTTTCACTTTCCGAAAGTTTGGATCGTTGAGATCTAATACTAAGTCTTTTGATTTTGTCTTTTATTTTCATTATATTGCACTTCAACAGGTCATGGAAACATTGGAATATGTTTATTTGCTGTAACCTGATTTCTCAGAAAGATACTATTTAATGGAACTTAGTAATTATTTTTACCTTTCAGGTACTCTGTAGAATACTTAATTTTTTTTATTACGTACTAAGTACAATTTAAAGTAAGAGCATTAGGCCCAGAGAACTTTTGTGTTTGGTATGTTGTTGTTTAAATGTGGAATTTGCTTTACAGCATAGTTTTTAAGTTTTCTTTGTGTTTGAGTCTAGTCTCAAGGGCGAAGTGAAATCTTAATGAGTCTACAGAAAGTTCTAAATGGACTGGGTGGTGCAGCCGCTTCTTCTCATCGTGATATTTACAAGAATGCCAGGTCCCTCTTGACTGACAGGTCGATGGCGGTTCGCTGTGCAGTTGCCAAGGTTAGTACTAGACCTGTTGATGATGATGCTTATCCTGCTTGTTCTTTTAAAGTTTTAAAGTATGATGGCACACTGTTTGTCCCCATGGATTAGTTTCATTTCACTCAGTATAAATGGAATCATGTAGGATGTGCTGTTTTTTTGGAGGGAGTCTAGCTTTTCACTTAGCATACTTATTTTGAAATACATCTATGTTGATACATGTTTATTTAATAGTTTATTGCTTTGTATTGCTAAGTAGTATTTCATTATATTTCATAATTGGTTTATTCCTTCACCTATAACAGACATTTGGGTTGCTTCTAGTTTGGACTATCACAAAAAAAGCTGTTGTGGACATCTGTGTACAAGTTTTTGTATGGATGTATGCTTTCCTTTCACTTGAGTAAATATCTGGGAGTCAAATGGCTAGATTATATTCTAAATTTATGTTTAACTTTTGGAAAATTGTCAGTTATTTTCCAAAATACTTGTTCCATTCCAATTTCCCCTCATCCTCACTAACATTTGGTATTCTAGTCATTTTAATTCTAGCCCTTATAGCTATGTCCTGGCATCTCACTGTGGCATTAATTTGCACCTCCCTAATGACTAATGAGGAGCGTATTTTTAGATGCTTATATACCATCAATGTCTTCTTTGATGCAGAGCCTATTAAAAACTTTTGTGCATTGTTTTATTGAGTCGTTTTCTAATTATTAAGTTTTGAGGGTACATTATAGGTTCTTTATATATTCCTGTATCAGATACATTATTTGCAAATATTTTCTCCCAGTCTACAGCTTGTCTTTTTACTCTCTAAATTATGCCTTTCTAAGTAGAGAAGTTTTGAATTTTGTTAAAGTCTATTTTATCAGATTACTTTTGCTGTTGTTCCTAAGAAGACTTTTCCTAACCCACAGTTTCACCTGTGTTTCCTTCTTAAAGTTTTATAGTTAATATATTATTTATTTTGAGTCAATTTTTATATATAATGTAAGTTATGAATCAAAGTCCTTTTTTTGGACGTGGATATTCACTTGTTCTAGTACAATGTTGAAAGGACGATCTTTGCTTCATGACTTGCCTTTGCATGTTTGTTGCAGATCTGTTGTTCATATAAAGGTAGGTCTATTTTTAGGTCTTTATTATGTGTCATTATCTATGTTGATGTCAGTAATACTTTCTTGATTATTGTAATTTTATAATAAGTCTTAAAATCTGGTGATATCAGCCCTCCAACCTTTTCTTTCTCAAAATAGTTTTGGTTCTTCCAGATCCTTTGCATTTCCATATGAATTTTAACTTACCAATTTCTACAGAAATTGCATGTTGGGATTTTGATTCAGGTTGAATTGAAAATATAGATCAATTTGCAGAGGGTTGACAGCTTACAGTATTTATTGAGTCTTCCAACCCATGAACATGATATATCTCTCATTCATTTAGGTCTTCTTTGATTTCTCTTAGCAACATTTTGTGGTTTTCAGTGTACAAGTTTTGCACATCTTTTGTGAGATTTATCCCCAAGTATTTCATACTTTTATACTATTTTAAATAGTATTGATTTAAAACTTTTTGAAATTTTGCCCTGGCTGGTGTAGTTCAGTGGACTGAGCATGGGCTGTGAACCAAACGGTTGCTGGTTCGATTCCCAGTCAGGCCACATGCCTGGGTTGTGGGCCAGGTCCCTAGTTAAGGGGTGTCCGAGGGGCAACCACACATTGATGCTTCTCTCCCTCTCTTTCTCCTTTCCCTCTCTCTATAAACAAACGAACGAACGAACGAACGAATGAATGAATGTAAAAAATGAATGGAAAAAATAAAACTTTTTAAAATTTCTAATTGTTTATTAGTAACATGTAGTAATACAAGTGGTTTGTACATTGATCTTATGTTCACCAACCTTGCTAAACTGATCAGATTTTTTAACAGAGTCTGTCAGATAGTCTATGTAGACAATCATGTTGTCTGTGAATAAAGACAGTTTTAACTCTTTTCCAATCGGGACACCTTTTATTTATATTTCTTTTCTTACTCCACTGACTGCTGGATCCTTGAGTACAATGTTGAATAGAAAACATGAGGGCAGACATCGTTTCTTGTTCCAGATCCCTAGGAGAAGACATTCAGTCCTTTACCATCAATGCCAGCACCATATGTTGGAGAGGCTGTCTTTACCCCATTGTGTGCTTATGTCCGCTTTGTCAAATATTAATCGACTGTAGAGACTTGGGTTTATTTCTGGGCTCTCTTTTCCGTTCCACTGATCTGTGGATCACTGTCCTTTATAACTCCTGATGTTCAGTGTCTTGAAAACTGGTTTCATATATTTTGTCAAATGTAGTTTGATTCTTTCAGGAGAGTAAGTCTGGTTCTTTGTACTCCATCTATGGAAATAGAAGTTTTAGGATTTAATTTACTGTTCTTTCTTTCTTTCTTTTTTTTTTAATTACAGTGTCTACTCGAACTACAGAATGAAGCTGTGTTCATGTGGACTGCTGAACTGGAAAACATAGCCACTCTCTGCTTTAAGGCTTTGGAAAACTCAAACTATGGAGTACGAGTGGCAGTGTCTAAACTCTTAGGGACAGTCATGGCTACAGCATTGATGCCAAAACAAGCAACAGGTACCATTGTTTGCCACCCCCGATCTAGACTGTAACAGACAGTTGAAGGTATACGGAATGGTTTCTTCTAAATGGGTTACTACTGATAGGCAACTCACTTTAAAGGATTTAAATTGTTAGGTAGTTGTCTGCTTTTTCATAAAATTAAAGTACCCAAATGGCATTTTTTCTTGATACAGTCAAGACATTCTTTTATGATGATAATGTACAAGATACTATGTAGCAAGTACATTGGACATATAAGCAAGTAATATTTATGAGAGATTTTGTATTGTGTTCAAGGGATTGGAATCTGGCACTTTATATGCTTTCTTACTTTAAATCTCTGATGACTGGGTCCCCATTTGTAGCATAGTATCAGTTTTCGTTTGTTCTTTTACTCTCAATATGAGCAGAATCAGAGGCAGCACTGACTTTTCATGTGACTTCTCTTGTGCCTCACAGTTTCCTAGGCTCCGGGGACAGAGTGGGTACACGCTGAGCAGACCAGCTCTGCTCTTGTCCCATCGCTACTCCGTCTCTGCCTGGTAGAAGGAGAATCAGACGTTACGGAGCCAAGTCCTAACTCCTAGGTTTATTAGCTATGAAGTCCCCAGCTTTGTTTTCTTCATCTTTAATAATGATTTCAATCCGTGAATAAGATGATGATGACGATGACTGGTAACATGTATTAAGTGCTGTGTGCCAGGTGTTGATGTAAGCACATAACAGGCTTATTTAATCCTCACAAATGCCCTATGAATTGTAAACAAGAAAATTGAAGTTTAGAGAGCTTGCATAATTTCTGTTCTACTAAGTGTTAATATTAAGTGTCAAAGCTGCAATTAAAACCCAGGCCGTCAAATTCTAACGCTTACATAATTGATCATGAGTTTTAAGTCTCTCCCACAGAATTCTTGTGAAGATTCTGTTTCCTATTGTATGTGAAAGAACCTCATAAAATATGAACCTGTATACTGGGGATGGCGAGTCAGTTGTAGTTAGTGACTTTGTAACGCATTGGTAACTGTTGTAGAGAAAGCATGGTCTTAACAAAGTCTCTTTATGTCTGCTTCAGCTTTGAGAATGAGGCTGTCTGTGGGCATTAGCATCTGCTGGGGGTATGCTGTGTCCTTGTTGTGTCACACATGTCCAGGTCACATCATTACTAGACTTTTCTCTAGGATTTAGTGAGCGGATTTTAATTTCTAGTTACTTCTGTTCTTCTTAGCATTGTTGCTTCAAACTGAATTTATTTTACAAGTACATTGTAAATTTTAAAATAATAGGAAAACTAGATGACCTTTTCTCCTTTGTGGTAATTTAGGTATGCTTAAAAGTAATTACTTGAATTTTAAAGCTTGATTATTAGAAAATATTTAACTAATAACAAATTATATTTATTTATAAATTTACTTTTTTTTCCTGAAAGTAATGCGCCAGAATGTGAAGCGAGCAACTTTTGATGAAGTCTTAGAACTCATGGCCACAGGATTTCTGCGTGGAGGGTCCGGTTTCTTAAAGAGTGGAGGAGAAATGTTAAAGGTTGGAGGGTCTGTGAATCGTGAAGTGAGGGTTGGAGTCACACAGGTTTGTAATACATACTTACGAAAGAATTCTGTTTGTAGCACTTATAAAATTCACAGAACACTCTTACTAAGTAGTAGTGCACACAAAGAGATTTTTTAATATTATCTGGTTTATTTCAAAAACATTTCTTTTATCAAATGAATGAATTACATTTAAACTTCAAATTACCTGCTTGCTAGAAAGGTAGATACTTAATGATATATGAATAAGCCTGCATGTACTATAATTATATAAATAGCTAACAATTTTTCCAAAACTTACTTTTTAGAAAATCAGATGTGAAATAATTCAGTTGTAATTGAAATGTTATTTACGTAGCTGGAGGCATTTAGATTTTAATTTTGTTCAGTGACCCTGTAGCTAAAAGTATTATTTAATACTTTGGCTTTCCATAAATGGTTAATCACCAATGTAATTCTGAAAGTAAACCTGAACTGGAATTATAATTTTAAAATAGTAATTAATACCAAATAAGGTGCTATAATTATGATCTAATAATAATTAATGCCTAATAAGATGAGATGTTTCCTTGTGATTTTAGTCAAAAGCATTAAAATTATTTCTTATTCCTGAAGCAAGTATAAATAGAAGTAACCATTTTTATCTTAAAGTCAAAAGCAAGTGATTTGTAGCTCTATATTTATATTTATTTGGGATGTTAGGGTTTCTTATTCTTTTTTTAAAAATTTTTATTTATTTATTTTTAGATAGAGGGGAAGGGAGGAAGAAAGAGAGGGAGAGAAACATCAATAAGTGGTTGCCTCTTGTACACCCCCAGCCGGGGACCTGGCCTGCAACCCAGGCATGGGGATTGAACCAGCGACCTTTGGATTCACAGACCAGCGCTCATTCCATTGAACTACACCAGCCAGGGCGGGTTTCTTATTCTTCATAACCTCATCTTAGGATGATCTCAGCTTTTCTTCCTTTACACTCTCTGTTCTTCATGAAGCTATTGTCTTAACTATTTTTAAGTCAAAGATAATTCTACCAGTAATTCCTATACTAGAAGTACTAAAAACGTCTCATGATTTAAATTTTCTCTCTTGTAATCTCAAATATAATTCATTTGCATGCTATTATCTGTGGTTGCTTTATCTGTCATTTCAGTTTGGTTACATACGTTTATTTGTGTACATTAAATTGTACCTTAATCTGTCTATAGGCATATGTTGTTTTTGTCACAACACTGGGTGGTCAGTGGTTGGAGCGTAGCTTCGCTACATTCTTGTCCCACGTACTGGATCTGGTTTCCCACCCGCGGGCAACGCAAACGCATGTAGAGGCTGTGTACTCAAGACGGTGTGTTTCCTTTATTCTGAGAGCTACTGTGGGCAGTTTGCTAGGTGAAAAAGCCCAGATTGCAGCTGCCAAAGAAATTTGCCAAGCTATTGGAAAACAAATGAAAGCAGTAGGTAAGGACTGATGTAATAATGCTGTTGACTCTCATAGTCATTTAGTTCTTTATTATTATTCTCAATAGATACTAACAGATCTGATTAGTTTATACTTTTTATTCTGGGCTGTGTTTTAATAGTCATTTTTATTGAGTACTCTTATTCTAAAAGGAACATTTACTTTTAGTGAATAAATTTACAAGTAGGTTAGTTATCGTTTTTGTTATTTATACCTTACTTAGCAAACCATTTTTTAAATGTACAGGGCTAACAAAATTATAAATTGTGAATTAAAGGGTGTTTAAATTAATGAGGTATATAAGTCTTTAGATATGTTAAATTAGCAATATATCTTAGGTTTGCAACTTAAAATATATTTGTACACTGGTTCGTTGAAGAAATGTTTTAGTTCCAGACTAGCAATCAGACAAAGAGTTCGCGTACTTTAAGTCCAGGACTATCTAACAGAAAAAAAGGTATTTAATTAGAGTACATAATGTGATAATTTGTTGTATTCTATTATTCTATATTATAAATTTTGTAGTATATCATAATGAATGCAAAAAGAATAAGACGGTTGAGTTATTAATCTTAAGGACATAGATTAGCCATTTGATTAAAAAATCCTAAAAACAATCAAATAAAATGCCATATATGTAATTTATGGGGCAGTATGTATTCTCAGTAATTTGACAAGGGATGTACAGCTGTGTTATCTTAAATACATTTCAAATCAGGTAGAAGTTAAAAGGTGAGGGGAGAGGGCACAAAGCTAATGGGGACTTTGAGAAACATTCTAGTAAGAAGTTCTAAAGCCACTTTCTTTATATTGTTCATATTCTGGTCAGCAGTATTGTTGTCAAACTGCTGACCAGAATATGAAAGTTGCAGTAATAAGAAGTAACAATAATAGCTGCTAACATTTATTAAATGCTTGTTGGGGGCAGCATTGTGCTAAATTCTTCATATGCATTGACTGTTTAATCATGACAGTACTCTTCGGAATAGGCACTTAGCCCTTAGGGTGAGTGTCTTGTCCATTGCTATGCAGCTAACATGACTGGTGGAACTGGGATTTGAACCCAACTCTTCTTTCTCTAAAGGCTGTGCTTTTGTACCCTTCAGTTCATTGCTGCTTGCTAAAATTAGGTACTATCCTAGAGCAGACAAAATATCTCAGTATATATGTATTTACGCATTACCATGAAGTCATTAAAGAAGGTTTTTAGGTCACTTCACTGTTAATTACACAAATTTTCTGTTGAGAAATAAGTATAGACAGAATTTTAACACTCAGGCATCAATTGGGATAATTTAAGAATGTAATTGTGGAAATCAAGAAAATTGTGTCCCGGTTTAATTCACACTCATCAAGCACATGATTTTGTATTTCCAGAAGCGGTGGCGAATGATACTAGCAGTGAAAACAAGTCTGGAGCAGCAGACATCGCAGCCAGTCAGCACGTGATGGTCTGCGCCCTGCAGGAGCTCGGGAGCCTGGTGCAGAGTCTCAGTGCCACCGCCTCCCCTCTTATTCAGGAAGCTTCTATAGGTATGGTAATCCATTTACTTGCTGAAACATTTTTTCACTGTTTTTAAAAGTTATAGGTGTAATTGATATTTAATGCCTGGTCAGTTGCTTGTCATGAAATTAGCAGTTTAGATTGTTCAGTGTTGAGTTTTATTTAATTTAAAATTTACTGTGATAGTCTTGAATTAAATGGTGAAATAAAGTTTGGGGAGACAAATCAAAAAAGTTGATGACTAAAATTTGTTGAATACTTTCATTTAATTTTACATCACACTTACATTTTATTGAATATAATTATACTATGTTCTTTGTAGAAAATATTATTTTAAAGTACTTTGCTGTTTATGAGGTAATGTATATGTTTTTGGCAAAGTTCTGAAAGTATGGTGTGAAACCATAATAATTTTAATTATTGTGCTGTATTGGGTTGGCCAAAAAGCTTGTTTAGTTTTTTCTGTACGAGGGCTATAGTAGTGCTTAGTTGTTTTTAACTTCATTCAAAACAATTTTGTTAGATTGCATTGTGACAGCTGTCATTACCAGCATGCAGTTTAAAAAAAAAACATCAAAATTGGTGAAATTTTGTGCAAGTTTATTTTATTTAATCTTTATTGTATTTTTCCCCATTACCATTTAGCCCCCTTATGCTTCCCTACCCCCAGCAATCACCACATTGTCATCTGTGTCCATGAGCCCTTTTTCCTTTTTGCTCAACCCCTCCATCCTCTAACCTCCCCCTGCAGCTGACATCCTGCTCTCCATCTGTGAGTCTGCCCCCATTCGCCATGTTAGTTCAGTTTGTTCATTAGATTTCACATATCAGTGAAATCGTATGGTATTTGTCTTTCTCTGACTGGCTTATTTCACTTGGTATAATGTTCTCCAGGTCCATCTACACTTTCACAAAGGGTAAAATTTTCTTCTTTTTTATGGGCAAGTAGAATTCCATTGTGCAGATATCCCATAGTAGTTTTATCCACTCATCTACTGATGGACACTTGGGCTGCTTCCATTTCTTGGCGATTATAAATAATGCTGCAGTGAACATGGGGGTGCTTTATGTTTTTTTTTAATTAAAGTTTTGGATTTCTTCAGATACATTCCCAGAAGTGGGATAGCTGGGTAAAAAGGCAGATCCAATCTTAATTTTTCGAGGTAACTCCATACTGCTTTCCACAGTGGTGTGCAGCCATTATAATATTGAAGGTAGAAGAAGATATGCAGCATTTCAGCATATTATGCTTTATTATTTAAATAAAATGTAATAAAATGTAATAAAAACACAACTGAAATGCCAAAAACAATTTTTGCAGTGTATGAGAAGCTGCTGTGACTGATGAAATGTGTCAAAAGTGGCTTGTGATGTTTCTTGGTACTATTGACATTTTGACCAAATAATTCTTTGCCATGTGGCTATTTTATTCATTGGAAGATGTTTAGCAGCACCCCTGGCCTCTACCCACTAGAAGCAGGAGATAACTAACATACTTAGGATATCCAAATCAATCAAGTTATTGGGGAAAATGAAAAATGGGTTTTTTATTTTACAGAAAAAACTAAACGTACTTTTTGGCCAGCCCAATACATAGTCTTTTAGTTCATGAAATCATTTGACTTCATTAAAGAGTATTTTTTTAAAATATTTTTTATTAGGACTTTTGGAGACTGTGACTTCTGTGCTGCTTCATCCAAGTATAGCTGCTCGGCTTGCTGCTGCGTGGTGTTTACGCTGTGTGGCTGTGGCATTACCTTTCCAGTTAACACCGTTTCTAGACAGGTGTGCCGAACGGCTCAACAACTTGAAAACTTCACCAGAAGCTGTTAGTGGATACAGTTTCGCAATGGCTGCCTTGTTAGGTGGAGTTCATCAGTGTCCATTGGGCATTCCCCATGCCAAGGGAAAGGTAGGGAGAATTCCTAGACTTGCAGGCACTATCATGTGGGCTTCAGTTTTTATTGGAACACCTTCTGTGTTTAATGTTGAGCTAGGTGATCAAGAGACAGACAACAGACTTAGGATGATAATATAAAACAATGTTCTGCTAATACAGAGTTGACAGACCATAATTAAAATTTGATATTTAATTCTGACATAGGAATAATAAATAGAATTTGTTTGGGTACAGTATACTTTATAATTTATTTTAGAAAAAAAACCCTAAATAATTACCATTATTTAGAAATAAAAGGTTTCAGCTTTTAGAAATAAAAACTCACACTGCTGTATTAAAAAATGTCAGAAGAATATGCTGTTGCCATATTTAGCATTTTGATAATAATTAAAGTTGAATGAGTTTATGAATCAGTTTTCTTTTGATTTCTGTTGTATGTCCTACTACCATCATGTAGGTTTTCTTCTCAGGAATATTAAATATTTTTATAAATATTATTTGCAACTCTACATAGGCAGATTGGGGCTAGAGTTTAACTTCTTTCTTTCCTGGGTCATTAGGCCCATGTCCATTCATTTCTGTGAGCTCCCTAGCTACTACTTGAGTCTAGGCATCCATCTCCCTTTGCCTTGTAATCGTCTTTGCTCAGGCTAATCTCTTACAGTAGAATTTTGTCCACCTTCTTGTTCATTCACCTGAACCAAACTTGCCTATTTGTTTAATGGCCCAATTCAAGTTCCACCTCTTTTGTGAAATCTCTTCAAAACTCTTCAGTCTTTGGTAGCCTTTTTGACCACTACCACCTCTGTACACTATTTGTCATGTAATCATGTGCTGCTTGTTTCATCCCATTTTTCCTACGTCTTCTCTAAGACTTTAAGCACCATAAGATTAGCTGAATGGCAGTTTCATAATAGGACTTCATTATGATAGCACGTAATAGCACTTCAAGCCTTTGAATAAGTAGTGCCAATGATAATAATAGTAATAATATTTGTAATGTGATTACATGGACCAGCAGTGTTCTGAGTGCTTTCCTGCATTAACTTATTTAATCCTCAAAAGGTGAAGTAGGCACTTCTATTCCTGTTTGTCCAGTGAGGGACCTGAGGCAGGGACGTTCACTTGTCCAAGGCCAGACAGCAGGAAACAGCAAAGCTGGGATGCACCCAGGCAGGCTGGCTCTAGAGCTCACGCCTAACCGCTCTGCTGGGGTCTCGTAGTCAGCAGTGCACCCAGGATTAAATGAGTCCTGATGTCGTCTCTTTCAAAACGTGTTAACAGTAACAACAAAAAAAGGAACACTTCTGTTTTAATAAAATGTATTAGCTATGCATTTTCTTACTCGATTTCTTTAACTTTTTTTTGCAGATGGTAGTTAGTATTGCTGAAGATCTCTTAAGAACTGCTGCCCAAAACAGCAGGCTGTCCTTACAGCGCACCCAAGCTGGATGGCTTCTACTCGGAGCACTTATGACTTTAGGTATAATTATATATGAGTAGGACTTTTGTCTTATTCTATAATTGTCAGTAGACAATACAGAGCATTTAATTTAAAGGTGTTAAACTTCACATTCAAGACTTTGAATGAGATTATAACATGGTAAAGATGTTTTTCCTATCTCTTGGTATATTTCTCTTTTTCGGCAATTTCTGCTTGAAGACATTTAGTGAGAAAATTGTTAACAGAGCTTCATCTTTACCATCAGAATAGCCAAGGTCTAACTGACTAGCTTAGTGTTAATCAAGAGAGATGAGAGTGTGGGGGGCACATTTCATCCCCAAAATAAAGGCCAGTGACATAATTTTAGTAGGGTGATAATGTCACATCGAAACCGTATCGTTAGTACTGCTTTCTTGGGGTTATCCTTGTGTACTTCACTTTCCAAAGTGCTATGAGAAATCTGAGATGCAGGCAAAGTGTAGTATTGTACACAGAACAGAAAGTCATGTTATTGTGATGAGGTGTGTCCACCCTTCAGTTCACATGTTTAGCTTCTGCTATGAAGTCTGTGTGTGTGTGTGTGTACAGAGTTACTCAGCACTTTGAACTTCTGTTTTTTGGCAACTATGCTTTGATATAGTTTTTTAAAGAAAAGAAAAAGTAACTTTTTCTAGAAAATTATGTTAAGTATATTAAGTGATATGTTAAATGAATTTCTTAGCAATGTAAATCTATATTTAGGAATGTAACAGGAGCTAGAACCCAGGCTTCCTAATTCTAAATATGCTGCACCTGTATAAAACTAAATTGACCATATATAGTCCCTCGCCAAGTAGAGAAATATATGTGTATGTGTGTAGGAGTGGGTATATATGCTTATGTACATATATTTATAGAAAAGTTATCATAAAATGTGTTCCAGATATATTTTATCATTGATAACATGTAATTCACCATTCTGAATATATTTGCGTAATTTGTTTTAGATTACTTTTTGTGGATTTGTTTTATGTTTGTGTGCTAAAAACATTAATACTTTTTAAATGAACTTTTAATGCTTTAGTAGACACATATTTTACGTACTAAATAAGAACATTTTGAAAATGTTAGTATTAGAGTTCAAGATAGAGTAAAATGCTAGCTATTGTTAAAGCTCATAAGGGCCTCTTTAAAAAATTTTTTGTTGTAGTGTATATTATAGCTATATGGCTGTGCATTCTCCTTTTCTTGGTTAGGACCATCTGTTGTTCGTTACCATCTGCCGAAGATGTTGCTACTGTGGCGAAATGTTTTCCCTCGTTCTTTAAAGGAATTGGAGGCCGAGAAGGCCCGAGGCGATTCTTTTACCTGGCAGGTAACATTGGAAGGCCGTGCTGGCGCTTTATGTGGTAAGAACTGAAAGGGATGCACTCTCAGACTATTATTTCATTACTAAAATGTTTGTGAGTTGACAGAAAATCACTACTACAGGTTTTTATTTTAATATATAATATGTTTGTTATGTAAACTAATATATGTTTGTATAAAGCTAGTAGATCTTTAGATTTAGAAAGAAACTTTATAAATAACCTACACCAGTTGCTAATTGTGTAATAAAAATGAAACAGAGGCTGAGAAGGAGGGTTGAGTTAGTGAAAACAGGAGCTAGAACCCAGGCCTCCTAATTCCCAGTTACCACAGTCTTCCACCTGTCAGAGGAGCATTGAATCACCAGGTAAACACAACCTAGTGGGCATTGAAAGGAAAATGAAAGTCAGGATTACCAAGTTTATTGAGTTTGCAGTTAGCCTTTCCATAATGGACAAACAGCTATTTCCTCCTATCATTTTCAAATCTGCAAACATTGATAAGTTTTTCAGATGTCAGCATTACAAAAATTATGAATAAAGTTGTTTTTGTTCAGGAGTCAGCAACTTACAGGAAAGGCTCGAGTTTTGTTCTATTTGGGAACTAGAAGTACACTAGGTGACCCTGTTCTTTTTTGGTTTATCTCAAGGAGAAAAGTGCTTCTTTTCTCAAACTCTGGGAGCCAGATATAAGAGTGGCAGGGCAAGGTGTCAATGTCGTTCTCATACATCTAAGAGCTGCTTTAGTCTTAGCTCAATTGCTAAAGAGCCAATAAACGTATTCCTTCTCACTGGACGACTGTGGCCATTGATTCTGTCTTGAAGCTGCTTTCTTTGTAATCATCTAGGTTCAGGTAGGTTATAGATCTCCGAATTCCTGCTGATGGAAATCTCCCTAACAGATATCTCCCCTCCCTCCATTTCTGCTGCCAGTCCTAGCTCTTCCTAATGATTTTTCTCTATAGTTGCAATTGGTTCTTCTTTTGTCTATCCTAGTTTTAGAACCTTATATTTTATAATGAGAATTATAGGCATCTTTATATAATTTTATAAATTTATTGATCCTCACAAGACTTGCTCCAAATCTGTCCTTTTAAAAATTTTATCTAGCAATGAGGAGTTTTGTTGCACATTGTCCTGAACTCCTAACGGAAGATGTGATTAGAAAATTGATGACCCCTATTGAATGTGCCATGACTATGATGTCACAGTAAGTAAACATTCTGACAAGCAATATCCAGTTTTACATTCAGTTTTAAAATACTCAGTTTTATAGTCAGTTTAAAAATATTCAGTTTTACTGAAAAAAAGTGCTTATAAGTAATACTTATTCTAATAAGATGATACTAACCATACTTTTGATATTTTAGCATTCCATCTGTAATTAAAGCTCATGGAGCTCATCTGAAAGCTAGTGCTGCAATGGTCCGTTTAAGACTTTATGATATCTTGGCTTTATTACCTCCAAAAACATATGAAGGTAAATAAAATTTGTGGTGCCCGATAAAAGTTTTCCAATGTATCTTTCCAGGTCTCAGTATTATAGAGTTCCGAGCACGGCCCTCCCACTGACTCACTGTATAAGGGCAGGCAACCGTTTCCTTTTTCTTCGTATAGACTGTGGACACAGCACTTCCTATGGCCCGGGCCCCTCTCTAAACCCTTTATGTGTATTCACATCTTTGACTTTAACATCAACCTTATGGGGCGATTAGCTCTATTTTATAAATAAAGATTCTTTGGTACATGTAGATAGTAAAACTTGCCCTAGTCTAAGAGCTAGTATGTAGCACAGGTTGGATTCAAACCCAGCTGGTTCGTCTTTTAAGTCTATGCTTTTAATAACTGTCCTCAACTGCTTCATATATATTACAATATAGGTAATAATTTAGGAATCTAGAGGTAGACTAGTAATGAACTTTGCAGAAATTAAATATTATATAAAATGTTAATGTTAAGTTAAGTCATTGATTAGTTTCCAGTTTAACCATGCCCAAGAATTTTGATATGCTCTAGTTCAGTGGTTGTATATCACTGGGTAATTACTAATATAATAATCATGTCATATTTAATATATTTAAATAAAGAATCTTTTCTCTATTTGAGTTTTTTGGTTACTTTAAATAATTTGAGCTAAAAGGTACAATACAATAGTAAAAAAAGTACCATTATTTTATATTAAAAATTGCATTAAAATACTTAATATACATTTTTATAATAGGAAATAGGAACTTGATTATTTTATTTCTGTGAACATGTTGGTGCTCTTTGTGGGCAATGATTGTAATTTTCATAAAAGTTATTCTTCTTAATCTGATCTGAAGTTCTATTTTTTAGTATCTTTCAACGCACTCCTGAGAACACTGGTGGCAGAATTCACGTTGACTGACAATTCAGCCAATACAACTACGTCACTCCTCAGATCCCTCTGTCATTATGACGACAGTGTTCTTCTTGGTTCCTGGCTTCAGGAAACTGATCATAAGTCAATTGAAGACCAGGTAGGAGACCGTACAGGGAATCAGAATACTTGCTTATTTGAAAACAGTGGTATTATTACATATTATCATTTAAAAAAATGCTGTAGCTGAGGTTTTCACTGAGTTTTCTTAGACCTTTAAAGATGGCTTCCCGATTGTGGATAAGTAGTGAAAACAGGTAAACCTGGAGAATACTTAGAATTTGACAAATTCTCTTTTTTCAATATTCTTTGCATTTAGATACCATGTGGTGTCTGTGGCAAAGATCAGTTTTAGCTGGTTTTTGGTTATTGGTGTTTTGTTTTATTTTTTTTTCTGACAGGTTGTAGAGGAATGGGAGTTAGTAGGTTGAGCATTTAGAACCTTTAGTCCACTGAATACATTACCTCTTATGTACTTTTAAAAAGAGTTACTAAAGCTTCTTTTAAAGAAATTTTTGTGGTTTAAATTTTTTTCCGATATTGCTTTGCTTATGCATTTTAAGGTGGGTAGCATAAAAATGTTTTAGAATGAACAGTCCTTAACATTATATAAATTGTTACAGATGGCTTTTTTAAATGGCCAAATTACATTTTTTATCTACTTAAAAAATTTCAGACTCAGTTATTCTGTGGTTTTAAATGTTTTCTCCTCCTTACCCATTCTATTTTTGATGCACAGTTGTTAGTAAGTGAATTTTCTAAAGTAGATTTTGAGTGATTTTTATGTCATTCTTTTGTAGCTCCAGCCAAACAGTGCATCTGGCAGTGGGGCTCTGGAGCACGACCCCTCCTCCATTTATTTACGAATACCTGCTGGAGAAGCCGTGCCTGGGCCTCTCCCTCTTGGAGTTTCAGTCATTGATGCTTCTGTGGCTCTTTTCGGTGTAGTGTTTCCTCATGTTTCTTATAAACACCGGTTAGTATAAAGTCAATCAAGTAATTTTAGTTAAATATGAATTATATCCAAAGAGTAGATTTTCCCTCCCCAGTAACTCTTCAATAAGGTATATTATTAATTAAACAATAGGCCTATAAATTTAATAACATAAAGAACAAATACATGATAAAAATTACATGTAAAAAATTCCACATAATTTGGAACTATTTTTAATTTTTAAAAGATTTTATTTATTTATTTTTAGAGAGGGGAAGGGAGGGATACAGAGAGGGAGAGAGACATCAATATGTGGTTGCCTCTTGCATGCCCCCAAGTGGGGACCTGGCTTGCAACCCAGGCATGTGCCCTGACTGGGAATCGAACTGGTGACCCTTTGGTTCACAGCCTGGCACTCAGTCCACTGAGCCATACCAACCAGGCCTGAAACTATTTTTAAGATTTGATCCTGTGTACCAGTCTCTGGTATCCACTATAACAGTTTATTTGCCATTTTATAAGTAGGCTTTGATTATGTTTTTAATTAGGGATATCAATTTGGTAAGTCTTTTTGTCACTGAAGAAATATCCCCCAATAACTTTTATCTGTCAAGTGATCCATGTCTAGAAATTGGGAAACTAAGGTAACTGGATTTTTTTTTCCTAATACAACCTTTTTTGTTTTCTGTACTCTGTGTCCACAGGTACTGTCCTTAAATTTAATAGGCATTTTCCCAAAAGGAAGATGGAAAATGAATTAATGCAGGACTTCCACAGATAATTTGTTTTACAAAATATACCTTAAAAACATTATTATATTTATATGTAAAAGATAACACAGATGTTATCTTTTTAAATGTGTAGGTTACTTGGTTAATGATTTTTTAATTTGAGGGGAAATGTTTGAATATGCAATTTTACTTTACCCAGATATCTTTAAGAATATTGGGTTACCATGTAACTGTTTAAGAACATTAAATGTGAAGGAACCTTATAAAGCAACTGCTTTGATGTCCTTGTTTTAGATCTAAGGAAATTCAGGTCTATTACTTCATGGTTTGTCTAAAGTAGTACAACTAGCTATGAGAGGTATAACTAGAACCCAGGAATAAGTTAATTATAGTCAATCACTTTTGTGGAACAAGGAGATGTAAAAATAAGTAACTTCTATTAAAATAAAATAAATAACAAATACTCAGTGCTGGAGGAACGAGGAATAAATTATGGCAAGGTGACAGGCTGGAATACTTTTTAGAGACAATGTTTTGTTTTATTTACTCATTCACTTATAGAGAGAAGGGGAGGGAAGGATAAAGAGAGGAGGAGAAACATCGATGCCAGAGAAAAACATGGATAGGTTGCCTCTCACATACACCCCAACCAGGGACCAAACCTACAATGTAGGCATGTGCTCTGACCAGGAATTGAACCGGAGACCTTTTGCTTTTCTGGGACAACAGCCAACCAACAGAGCTATGCTGGTCAGGGCTACAGACAATGTTTTGATATCACAAAATGCTCATTACGCTATACTAAAAGAAAAAAAAGTACAGTAAAGGGCAAGAAGTAATCTTAGTTCAGTATTTTAAAATTCATAAAAATATACATGTGTATACAATTATAGATATGTATACATAAGGAAAAGACCTAAAAGAAAATGAATATCCAAGTGTCATAGTGGTAATGTCTGGGTAATAACTTTTTGTTAATAGTTTTCCAACCATATTAAATGAATATTTTGCAAGAAAAAAATATAAATAAAATTTAAAAAATATTTATGCATTTGAGGTCAGGTTTAGGCAAATGATGCTTATCGATAGTGGTGGAGACCATGTGTGTCTTCTTACCAGTGTCCTTGAGTAATGAATGTCCTGCCTTTTCACCCATCCATGGGAACGTGTGTGTCAGAGTCAGTGTAGAAGTAGTCAACTTTAGTCTCCAGTAACTCAAACTGGATTGTTTTACTAGAGACAGGAACTATGTGATTTTTTTAAAGGTGCTTTGACCTGAGACCCATGTCCTATTATAAATTGAGCTTAAATCCTAATAGTGACATGAGGAAGATTTTGATTTCCTAGTTTATGTCATGGTTACCTTAGAACTAAATCCAACTTGCCTAGATTCCTTTGCTCAACTCTGTTTCTCTTTTTTTAATCCTTACCCAATGACTTTTTTTTAGAGAGAGAGGAAGGGGACAGGGGGGATAGAGAGAAACATCTATCAGTTCATTTGCTTTCTTGTACACATCCGGACCAGGGATCGAACCTACAACCTGGGTATGTGCCGTGACCAGGAATCAGACCCGCAAACTTTTGGTCTAGGGGATGGTGCTCCATCCAACTGAACCACGCTGGTCAGGGCCCCCGTTTCTTCTTAGGAGAATCTGAAATGATCTCATTCTTTTTTATCAGAATAGTCTCAAATTACTGATTTATTTTTGTTAACTGTCTCATTTAAAAATTTAGAAATAATTTTAAAAATTCACTTCTGATTTTTTTACATTAAAAATAATTGACCAAAGCTAAGTTTTAACAAATCTTACTATTAGTTTCCAAAGGTAAGACATGAGGTACTAGTTTTTCTATCTGAGAATATTTGAAAAAAATTATACTACAGTTTTTTACTTCTGACTTAAAAGTCTTCCACACAGACACATAATTAATGATTGTTATTCTATTCAAAACAACCTGAACACCTACTATATACCAGGCACTTTGTTGGATGCTGGTGTTAATGTTAAAGGGCACTGAAATTATTGCCTTATTTTCCTAATTGAAATGGTATTCAATCTTTTTTCTTGTTCCAGTTGATAACTACATGTTCACAGATTAATTTAGGAGGAGGACATCTGGTTTGGACCAGCTGTGGGAATGAGATAGAAATGAGACAGGGAAGGCATTATTTGTTAAACCATTAGCTCATACTCCTCTTATCTCTGATTTTTTTGAGCCGTGTTTGCATAAAAAGTCTTGTTAATGTGATCGTCCTTCTACTGTTGCAGACTGCAGATGTTGGACCACTTTGCTGAGTGTGTTAAACAAGCTAAAGGTGTCCGCCAGCAGGCTGTGCAGCTAAATATTTTTACTGCTGTTCTTAGTGCACTTAAGGTATTTACTTTTAAAACATAATAAATATTTTGAACTAAGATTTTAATTAATGCCTTTAACGAGGCAGGGATATCTAGACTATTATGGTGTTTAAATGTGTATCACTTGATAACTGTTTTTATAGTAGTTGAATTAAATTACTAGAAACTTCATGTTAGGCTCATTGTAATTAAATAAGCATTTTATATTTTAGTAATGTTAATCTTTCAATTTGACCCATCAAATTTTACAAATTCCAGTAGTTCTTTCAGAATTTTTAAAGATGTCTAATGAAATCTGATATTCTACTGAAGGTTAATGAAATAAAACTAAGTTTGATTTGTGGTTTAGACCATAAATCAGGAGAGGTTATGTTATATAGTTGAAAGAATTCTGCATTTAGAGATTGTGTCATGGGTTGCTACTCACTTGGTTTATATCTTGTGTGATTTCTTCAACCTTCTTTTGAACCTAAGTTTCTACATGTAAAAACTAAAATAACAAGTGCTGTCAGAGTTCGTGCACTGTACTGTTCAGCCTGCAGCCTCTCGTGGTATATTTGAACATTTTTTATATTATTCAGGACTAAGCTTATTGTAAGGTATTACTGTTTTAAAGTAAAATGGCAATAAGTACAAGTCTTTAATGTCATGAATTAAACCATGTTTTGTAAACATCAGGGAAAGGGGATACAGGCACTGGTAGAAATATAGGTTTGTACCATTTATATAACCGGTAGTATGTGCCCCATTCAGAGACCATCAACTTACACTAACACTGAGTTTTTTGAAAAAAGAGGTGGGTGGTCATGGTTCTCCTCAGTGGTTAGAAAGCTAGTGAACCAGCTATAATACTGCTGTACAGTGTACTTTTCATAAGTATACTCACTAATGCCTCTGCTGTAGTTAACATTTTTCCCAAGCACCATAACTTGAATTTTTTTTGGTCTCAAGTGAGTATATGAAGTTCTAGGACAGTAAGTTTAGCTAGAACAGAGATACTAATATTTAGAATGATGAACAAACTATATCAGCATTCAGTTACTGATTTTTCTTACCTCATTTAGCCTTTAGATATGTATTGAATATATTACTTGTGACATAATGATCTTTTCTGGAATGTCTATATAAATGAATCAAAGTTTCATACTCACGAGGCCTTTCTTAAAGTCATGTTAAATTTCAATCAGTTGAATAACAGTTGATTCACTAATATAGTGTTCTTTATATATAAAAACAACTTTTAAGTGTTAGTGTTTGGATAGAGATACCCCAGGGATTGTTGGTTTTAGGGTTGTTTGAACTATGGCTGTGTTATGTATCATGTTCTGAATCATGTTTAGAAAAGTGATTACCATCAACTTAACAGATATTGATTCTAGGCATAATATACGTATGTGAAAGATGACTGAAGAAAATAATATGGCAAGATATATGTATATTTACAAAGTTTATAGCACATTTTTTCTTTTATTTAATGCAAATTATGACTTGCCTTTAAAAAAACCCCACAGGGACTGGCTGAAAACAAAAGTACTTTAGGACCAGAGGAAGTACGTAAATCTGCCCTGACGCTGGTTATGGGCGCTCTTGACAACCCAAACCCCATCCTACGGTGTGCTGCAGGAGAAGCTCTTGGAAGGATGGCTCAGGTGGTTGGAGAGGCAACTTTTATTGCTAGAATGGCCCAGTATAGCTTTGACAAGTAAGTGGGTCTCTTTACCAACAAATAGGTTTCTCATATAGACAAAGATGACTTTTAAGTACTGTATTTTTCAGAGTATAAGATGCACCCCCACCCCCCCAAATTTGGGAGGACTAATGGTTGTTAATGCTGCTGTTGAGTTTGGTTTACATTTACATTGGTGAAATATTATGTTATTTATGTTATTAAATATTTTACCACATTTTTTGCTTCAAAAGTTTTTTTCTATTTTCCTCTAAAACCTAGGTGCGTCTTATGGTCTGAAAAATATGGTAATCAGTAGTTATATACTGGACTGACTGTACAAATGGTATTGCATGTGACAGTATTTTGTGATTTTTTTCATAATGGCTTCATTTTTATTTCAGTAGTTAATTAAAGTCTAGATTCTGGCTAAGTTGTGAGGTACTTTAAATGTGGTGAGGCTTCAGTTTCAGCTTTTGAATGTTACATACTGGAGTCAGGAAGATTGTTGATAGGATCTCCCTCAGTCGTGTGCACTCTGCCCTGAAGAGGTGCTCTGGGGTCCATTTACTGCAATTCCCCCACATTGTTCTTTCTGTTAGTTATGAACATTTTTAAATGAGTCATTCTTTTTCTAACTGCTGCTAAGTTTATCATCTCTTAAATTATCCCTGAAACAGAGGATAAAGTTAGCATTAGGTTTTAAGGATTTCTTTTAATATTCATTAAAAAGAGTGATCTCAGAATTCCAAATAAGTATGGTTAAGATAATTAGTGACTGTTGGTTGTTAATTAAGTACTTACGTAGAGAAGTTAAAAATCAAGAATGGTCAAGAAACAATGCTTCAGTTATATAAATTAATCATTCTTAACTATTACTGTATTTTGAGTACTAATTATACCAAATTAGGTCATATTCATTAACGAGAAGGGACCTGGGGAAGCAGTGCTTGCGAGCAGTACTTCTGAGAAGTTGTGGTTGCTCTTTATACTTTCTCTTCAGTGAAATGTATCACTTTAACTAACCATTCTAAACTGAATTAACTCTTGTTTGGGAGGGGAGAGAGAGCAATCCTGATTGTAGTCTTGTGATTTCCAGAATAAATCCCTTTTTGTATGTGACTTATAAAGCTTGCTATTGCCAAAGGGAAATAGAAAACCAACTCCTGGAGCATCATTTTATTCCAGGTTGAAATCAGCTCGAGATGTTGTATCCAGGACTGGGCATTCATTGGCTCTGGGCTGTTTGCATCGTTATGTTGGTGGTATTGGCTCAGGACAACATCTGAAGACTAGCGTCAGCATTTTATTGGCTCTAGCACAAGATGGAACATCCTCTGAAGTCCAGGTATAATCTTAATTTTTTTATTATGAAATGTTTAAGTAATGTTTTAGGAAAATTATTTGCTATATCAAAAAGTAATGATTCC
>PVKM010015816.1:0-27502 GCA_004027735.1 Carollia perspicillata | reverse complement strand
TGATTCAAGTGTAGCTGCGTTATTTTTTTAAATTTTATTATTTTTAGAGAGAGGGGAAGGGAGGAAGGGGAAAGGGAGAGAAACATCAATGTGTGGTTGCCTCTCACACACACTGGGGACCTGGCCTGCAACCCAGGCATGTGCCCTGACCACGAAATGAACTGGCAACCCTTTAGTTCGCAGGCCAGCACTCAATCCACTGAGCCACACCAGCCAGGGCTAGCTGTTTTATTTTTATTTTGTTACATGTAGTGTGAGTAAAACTCACCCTGAATGTTTGCTTTAATGTATCATCTCAAGTATTTTTGTTCTGAGGTTTTTGTATATGTATACCATAGAGAGAGGATAACCTGCTAAGTCCCATGGGTTGAATCCAGGCTGCTGTCTGTTTTGGTAAATACAGTTTTACTGGAACACAGTCCTGCCAACTTGTTTCCATATTGTCTATGACTCCTTACATGCTACAGAGCAGGACAACGTATTAAAATTAGGGTAGAGTCATAATTAGGAAACATGAGTTGTAACTTTTTGGACACTTGAGAATAGGTAAATGTTAAAATGGTTAATCAGAAAAGGAATAAATTGGGAAAATCCTATATGATGTATGAATAACTACAATGAAGCATATAAAACATAGTTCTTTCTGTACACATAAGCCAAATTTGTGAATATGCTTTCTTGGTGAGCTTAATTTGAGTAGGAAAAAAGTCAAAGGACAAATTGTCTACTCTGAATTCCATACTTTTAAAATTAGCTATAAATCCAAGTCCTACAGAAAAGAAAATGGGTTGGGAGGGGACAAGGATTTGTAGACATAGTACATTTAACCTATGTCAGGAGTTAGCAAACTTTCTGTGTAGGGGCAGCTGGTAATACTTCAGGTTCTATGGGTCATCTGGTCTTTGTTGCAACTATTCAACTGTACTGTAGCACAAAAGGTAGTGGTAGCTAATAAAGAATGAGCATGGTGGTTCCAACAAAAGTTTATTTACTACCTTGGCTGGTGTGGCTTAGTGGATTGAGTGCTGGCCTGCGAAACAAAGGGGCCCTGGTTCGATTCCCAGTCAGGGCACACGCCTGGGTTGCAGGTCAGGTCCCCAGTGGGGGCCACGTGAGAGGCAACCACACATCGATGTTTTTCTCCCTCTCTTTCTCCCTTCCCTCCCCGCCTCTAAAAATAAATAAATAAGTAAAATCTTTTAAAAAGTTTATTTACAAAAAACAAGCAGCTGGTATGTGGGGCATAGCTTGCCAATCCCTCATCTACGCTAATTATCTGGACACTGTTACCTTACCAGCAATAACATTTATGAAAGTATTCATTGATAGGTTTTGTTGTTGTTTTCCACATGATACAAAGAGTAATTTTACCAGTATTGTCTGCTAACAGAATGCAATGTTTACATGGAATTCTAGCCAGGATATGCTGATCTGCACAGCAGGCTACCTCACCACCTGATGTACCTGCACCTGAGTTAACATTCTGCAAGTGATGGGATTTTCAGTTGTAACCCCAATTCTTATGATTCCTCTTTCTTTGGTGTAGAAAAAAGCATAACCTGATAGAAACTGTCTAACATAAACATCATGAAGGAGAGTGGGGTAATAATATTATAAAAGGTGAGAAAAAAGGTAAACAAATGGTGAATGGCTGTGTGGAATAGAAATAAATGGTAGTCCATGCGAAGTAGTCATCTCTAAAAGTTAGAGGGACCTATACATCCCTTGTGCCATCTGTCTTGCACAACTAAATCTCCCTTTGAGAATGAAGTCTTTACACATGCACCTATGGTCTGAAAGAATACACTGATGAGGATCCCACAGGGAGGCAGTAAGTACCAACAACTTAGAATTCACTGGCTACATTCTAGTGCTTTGAGTATAGTGAAGTAATTAAGATCTCTGAAGTATGACCCTGGCTGGTGTGGCTCAGTGAATTGAGTGCTGGCCAGCAAACCAAAGGGTCGCTGGTTCAATTTCCAGTTGGGGCACATGCCTGGGTTGCCAGTTTGGTCCCTGGTTGGGGGCATGCGAGAGGCAACTGGTTGATGTTTCTCTCCCTGCCTTTCTCCCTCCCTTCTCCTCACTTTAAAAATAAAAAAAAATTTAAAAAAAAGATCTCTAAAGTGTGGCATATATAGCTCTACCCCTGGCTCCCTATGTTATGTGAGTGACATAACTTCTCTGGTCCTCAGTTTTATTATCTGTAAAGTACAAACAATTTTACTTCTCAGAGTTACTGTTAAGTTAAAATGAGGTAACAAATATGTGTAAAGCACTCACCTAGAACATAAAAGGCACTTATAAGTGATAACTGCTACTATTAATATGACTTTAAAAAGGAGCTCTTTCCCGGCGCTGCCTACCAGGTGGCAGCCATCTCTCATTCGGCACCATGGCAGCCCTCAGACCCCTCGTGAAACCCAAGATTGTCAAAAAGAGGACCAAGAAGTTCATTCGTCACCAGTCGGATCGTTATGTCAAAATTAAGCGTAACTGGCGGAAACCCAGAGGCATTGACAATCGGGTGCGCAGAAGATTCAAGGGCCAGATATTGATGCCCAACATTGGTTATGGGAGTAACAAGAAAACAAAGCACATGCTGCCCAGTGGTTTTCGAAAGTTCCTGGTCCATAACGTCAAGGAGCTTGAAGTGCTGCTGATGTGCAACAAATCTTACTGTGCTGAGATTGCTCACAACGTCTCCTCAAAGAACCGCAAAGCCATTGTGGAAAGAGCAGCCCAGCTGGCCATCAGAGTCACCAATCCCAATGCCAGGGTGCGCAGTGAGGAAAATGAATAGACAGATTGTGTGCACATTGTATTTGTGTTAATAAAACCTTAAAATTCTGCCAAAAAAAAAAAAGAAAAAAGGAAATTTTCAAAAGTTGTGTGTGGATGCTAGATGACTAGCCTAAGGAGAAAGATAAGAAAAATATTCAACAGATCTGTCACAAAAGGAGGATGGATAACAAGTATAGGAAAGTCCTAGGAAAAAAACTGGGGTTCAGTGAGCAAAAGCCACATTTATGCAACCCATTTTTCCCCATACAGTGAAAGAGACAAGAGGACTTTTTGTAAACAGCATACTAACATTCATATCTGTATACATGAGCATTGTCATTTTAAAATGCATTATACTAGAGGACAAAGAATACAAGGATTACCTTTGTATCAACTCCTTTTGTATTCTAAGCTTCTCCTTAGGTAAAAGCCAATTTTTTTATCATTTGAGTTCCCTCTGTGGGCTAACCTACCTAATTCCGTCAGTAGGAATTAGCCAAGTACTCCAGAGTCTATAATGAGAACATTATGCTCAGAAGATACTATCTCAAGACCATTCCCATGAGAAAAAGTGACCTTTATTACTTCCATGAAAAATGGCATGGAGTGATCTGGCCTTCAGGTATTAACTCTGGATGGAGGCACTATGAGCTTAAGATAGGGGTGGGTGGCCTCTGCTCCCAAGAAGGGCCATTTTATAGATGCCGCCTACTTTAATGATGGGACATTTCAGTACTCTCTGAGGCCTATTAGGGGTAAAAAGGAGGTTCCCTAAGCAGCCAAAAAAAAATTGCTAGTTTTTGGGAACTGCCCTGCCTGGTTTCAGAAACTGTAACTCCCCATGGCTAAGGCTGAGTGAGCAACCTTCAGACCATAAGCCACTAAGGAGACAAAGCTGATCTCCCTGGCAGGGGTGCCACCTCTGCTCCTTTTACTTCACCCTGCCTGGCTCCCAATGCTTGATCGGTTAGCCAATGACAGGTAAGATTCCTCAAGGCAGGGACTACCTAAGATAGGCTTGGTCACAGGGCCCCCAGGGAAGGACTTGGGGGGCTAAAGCAAAAGGGGGTGATGGACCCTGGCCCCTCGGCTTTGACATAGCTGAGTCCTCATTCTGTCTGTGATAAGTTTCCTAATCTCTTGACTGCCTTACTTCCCCTGCCTGACTTAAGCCTGAAACAATGCTGGTGGTGGGTGCCGCCCTGTGCTGGAAAGGGCGGGTTCCCTAGGGCGATCAGACCTAAGAAAGAATGCATAAAATCCTGTGAAACCCGCTTTGTTTAGAATGCTCTCAATTAAATGATAAAGTTCCAAGCAAGAAGTGAGTTTGTTCCTCAAAGTTCTATGGCTCTTTAGTTATCTGACTCTCACTCAAAATAGGCCCTCAGAGTTCTTTGTATGTTTGATTCTCACTGCCTGATAATGATTAATGAGCTTTACCTGTATTTTTTTGCAAAACCAACCCAATAAAAGTTTGTCAAGGCAAGGGCTGGGGTGCTGTCCCCTTGAGAGAGTGGCCAGGCTGCTCTGAGGTACCCCCCAACCCGAGGGAGTAGCCATGCTGTCCCTTTTCCTCCACAGGACTCAGTAGTCTATGTGAATGTCTTGTTTCTCATCCATAATGCCGCAGACACTGCGGGGCTGGTATCTGCGTCGGCTAGTCCAATTGCTTTAACAGGAGTGAAATTCAGAAGACCCTGCTGCCTCTGAAATTACTAAACCAAGATGCCATATACTTGGCTGCCACTGAAATCATCAGCCTCTTCCTATGAGCTGACTTTTAACAAAATATATGCAGTTCCATAGTCTGATAAAGAAAAACTCTCAATAAGCCTGCTTTGAAAGAAGAAACCCTCTCTTCAAGGGAAGTGTAATTAGTGTTATGTTGACGTTATATGTGACACGCAGCTTATGCTTCCTAGTTTAGCGGGAACCATTTCAGTTTTTCTGGTACTCAGCAGGGATGATCACAAACTTGGAAAGAATATAATCTACTCCAATTATTTTGAGAAAAATGTATTGTAGAGTAAATTGCAAGCTTTAAAAGTACTGGGCCCCAGAAATGATATTTTTAAGAGCCTCCCTGACAGAATTCAGGGCAAAGTCAGGCTTTCTTCCCCTAGTTACCTTAATCACTGAGAGGACCCCCTCTCCTGCTGCACATTGATTCACATGGAAGATCTCATGAATTCTCTGAAATGCTTTTCAAAATATCCTTTACAATTTAGTCTAGTGAAGGGTTACAAAAAGAAAAAAAGATTACTTTCATCATCTATGACTGTCCCATACTCACCGCTGGTAGTAAAAGGGAAAATGGAGAAACTAGGGGGAAAATTCATTTACTATTACAACAACAAAAATAAAGTATCTAGGAATAAATTTAAACAAGGAGATAAAAGACCTGTACTCAGAAAACTACAGAACACTGAAGAAAGAAATCATGGAAGACACAAATAAATGGAAGCATATACCCTCTTCATGGATTGGAAGAATTAACATCATTAAAATGTCCACACTACCCAAAGAATCTATAGATTAAACTCAGTCCCTTTTAAAGTACCAATGACATATTTCACTGATCTAGAATATATACTCCAAAAATTTATATGGAACCATAAATGACCCCGAATAGCCTCAGCAATCTTGAGAGAGAATAACAAACATGGAGGGATCACAATACCTGACCTCAAACTGTATTACAAGGCCACCGTAATCAAAACATCCTGCTACTGTCATAAGAACAGACACATAGATTAATGGAATGGAATAGAGAGCCCAGAAATAAACCCATGTCTCCATGGTTAATTAATATTCAACAAAGGGGGCAGAAGCATAAAATGGAGGAACTGGACAGGTACATGCCAAAAAAAAAAAAAAAGAAAGAAAGAAACTGGACCACCAGCTTACACCACACACCAGAATAAACTGAAAATGGATAAAAGACTTAAATATAAGTTGTGATGCCATAAAAGTCCTAGGGGAAAACATAGGCAATAAAATTTCAGATATCTCATACAGCAATATTTTTGTCAATGTATCTCCTACAGCAAGGGAAATAAAGGAAAAAAAAAAAAACCCAAATGGACTACATCAAACTAAAAAGCTTCTGCCCTGCTCAAGAAACCATCATCAAAATGAAAAGGAGCCTTGACTGGGGTGGCTCAGTGGATTGAGTGCTGGCCTGTGAACCAAAGGGTCGCTTGCTGGTTTGATTCCTAGTCAGGGTATATGCCTGGGTTATGAGACAAGTCCCCAGTAGGGGACGCACGAGAGGCAGCCACACATTGATGTTTCTCTCCCTCTCTTTTTCCCTCCTTTCCCCTCTCTCTAAAAATAAATAAATAAACAAACAAATAAATAAATAAAAACAAAATGAAAAGGGAGCCAACTCTATGGAAGAACATATTTGTCAATGATTCATCAGACAAGGGTTTAATCTTCAAAATATATAAAGAACTCATACAACTCAACACCAGAAAGACAAAAAATCCAAGTAAGAAATGGGCAAAGGACCTGAATATACACTTCTCCAAGGAGGACACACAGGAGGCCTACAGACACCTGAAAAGATGTTCATCGCTAGCCATCAGAGAAATATAAATTAAAACTACAATGAGCTATCACCTCATACCTGTCAGAATGGCTATCATTTAATAAATCAGCAAACAACAAGTGCTGGTGAGGATGTGGAGAAAAGGGAACCCTAGAGCAGTGTTGGTGGGAATGTAGACTGGTGCAGCCATTGTGGAAAACAGTATTGATTTTCCTAAAAAAATTAAAAATGGTTATATCCTATGAATCCCAAAACACCTTTTCAGAAGAACCTATGCACCCCAAAGTTCATAGCAGCACAATTTACAATAGGAAAGTGCTGGAAACAGACTAAGTGCCCATCAGTACATGAGTGGATCAAAAAAACTGGTACATTTACATAATGGAGTACTACGCAGCAGAAAGAAAGAACTCCTACCTTTTGCAACAGCATGGATGGAACTAGAGAGCATTATACTAAGTGAAATAAGCCATTTGGTGAAAGATGAATACCATATGACCTCACTTACAAGAGGAATCTAATAAACAAAGTAAACTAATGAGCGAAACAGAACCAGACATAGAAACATGAAGCAGACTGACAGCAGCCAGATGTGGGGGAGGGGGATAATGGTGGAAAGAAGGGGAAGAGACTAGTCAGAGAACATATATGAACAACCCATGGACATGGACTGTGAGAACAGTGGGTGTGCTGGGCAGAGGAGGTTAAAGGGGGAAAAGCTGGGACAAGTGTAATAGAATAACAATAAAAAGGGGGGAATGGGGAGTGGGGGGAAAATGCAAGGTGTTACATAGCCTAACCCAACTATTGTTAATGCAACTTTCACACCAGAATGAAAAAATTTCTCCTAACAGTTATAATATGTTATGCATTTACTTGTTATTAATTTCTTTGTCTACTCTAACAAGAATGAAAGTTCCATAATGGCAGAAATTTGTTAATATCTAGAACAGTCTCTGACACTTAGTAAGCATTTAATAACTGTCTGTTGAAGGAAGGGGGCAAGTGTTGCATTACGATCATCTCTTCTCTACCAGTACCTGGACAACCCCACCCAGACCACCAACTTACCAAAAGGCTTCCCAACTGCCTCACAAGAACATCCAAAGCAATGGTGATTCACTGTGGCTTGCTGGAACTCACTGAACAGAAAGCTTCAGTATTAGTGACAGGTAGGCTTTAATTTAGTGTTGCTCTTGACCAGTGACAAGTACTGGCTGCCTAGGAATCTGCATTTTTAACAAATACCCCAGGTGATTTTATGCACAATAAAGTTTTACACCATGGAAATTTCCTTCATTAGAGGAGCATGATTTCAGAGGCTATTATAAAAATCTTTTAGTGAGGAATAAAAACCTTTCTGTCTCACATGGCCTTCCTGGACTTAGATGTAGTCTAGAGGGAAGTAAAGTACTGGTTTAGATTCAAATCCATTTTCTACACCAACTAGCTATAATGTTGGGAAAGATATCCAATTCTCCTATCTGTAAAAAATGGGAGAATGAGAAAAGGAGAGATTAGGCTGATTACTGTCAAGTGTAGTTTGAATATTTTAAGACCTTTTTTCATATCATAATAAAAAATGCCAGGTATTTAAAACACTTAGCGGTTACTAAGACTATCTTTCCTGCCCTTTCCGACTAAGTTGGCAAGCCCACCAAAGCCACTGACCACTTACCAAGACTTCAGAATGGTTTGACAACCACATGCAAGATGCTGATTTGAGCCTCTCCTAATTCTCTAGTAACCTCATTGGGGCAGGCAGGGCTCAATATACTTCTTCACCAGTGGCATGGTTTTTGATCACATTTATTGTCACCTATAAGATTGGGAGAAGGAAGAAGTAAACATGTAAGACAGACAGTCAAGGTTTGAAACCTAGTTTTAATTTTACTTTTACCACATTAGGCAAGTCATCCAACCCACACCATGAACCTCAGGTTTCACTTGTACTAAGCATTATTATTGGCATCACAAGTATTTTCTTTATCTGACAAAGGCTGCTACACTGTGTACAATTACTTAATAAGGATTTTTGTCTTCATTTTAAATAAGATAAAACTTTCATAACTTGGGTACACAGTCAGCAAGGAATTGTATAAAAGTGTTAGAACACAGATGTGAACTCTGATGGTAATCTTTTTAGCTGCCTGCAAGTCCTTCCCTCTTTAGATCTCAATATTCCTGTGTTTGAATGCAGGTAAACTTGATTTCTTAGAGGTCCTTCTATGTATATCGGGCAGTTATGACCTTTTGTTCTGTACTCCTGAATAAAAGAGCCCTGTAAAAATGAATGAAACTTCCATCTAATAATCAGATGGCATTTGGTTCACACTTATGCAAAAAGGTAATAAAACCCTCGGCTCTGTACCAATGCCTGTTATTTACAGTCTCAACTCCCACCAGGACTCACCTTACCCATATATGAAAAGGAACTGAACATATCTTTTCCCCTATTAGCTGCCTGCCTTACAAAAAGGATCACAAACAAGTAGCTATACGGGCCCTTGGCTAGTCCTTTTTCTCCAAGACTCAAACACTAGGAGGAATAGCGCTCTGAGACATGAGAGTTAACACAGGATAAGCCAAAGACAACCCCAAAAGGTGCTTCTTTAGAAAGCACCTTTATTAGAAAGCTTCTTTATTATTGCCTCTAGGTTTCCCAGTTCCTAGCTGCTTAGCATGAATAGCAACCCAGGATTCTGGCAATTCAGCAATGGCGTAAAGCCCAGGCTATTAATTATTATCATTGGATGCTGGCAGCATAAGCTAGTGCAACTAGGTTTCCTATACTTAGTGCAAGGCAGGCAACCCTCAAATCCTAGAAAAAAAATTTCTCAGGGCTTATTTTTAACTATTTTACCTACCACCAGCAAAAAAAGGTATGTCCTTTTGTCTAGTCATGATCAGGAGACCCCAGCAAAAAGCTCTCCCAGTACAGATTTGTGCTGCCAAAAATGTGTGTGGGTGTGGGGGGGGGGGGGACAGGAGCCTTGGTGGATTTGAGCTCTTTTTTTTATTAAAGATTTTATTTATTTTATTTTTAGAGAGAGGGGAAGGAAAGGAGAGAGGGCGAGAAACATCAATGTGTGGTTACCTCTTGCAAGCCCCCTACTGGGGACCTGGCCGCAACCCAGGCATGTGCCCCGACTGGGAACTGAACCTGCGACCCTTTGCTTTGCAGGCCCACACTCAATTCACTGAGCTATACAAGTCAGGTGAGCCATCTCCTTATTGGATAAAGTAAAGCAGCCATTACTAGAGCAAGATCTGCATGCCCACAAGTATCTGCTGCCACTAGCAATTAAAGAAATGTGTAGAGGGTCTAACTGGGAAATAAATGGTAAGTGTAAACTCTGATATGTGAAAATGCCTGCAGTAAGAACCAAGAATAGAGTAGTTGATACTTAATACATTCCTCTCAAGACAGAAATCTTATTTCCACCTCTCCCTTCTCCTAGACCACCCAGCTCTTTTCCAAAGTAAATTGCCCCAGTTTCTTGCCCCCTCACCACCCCATTTATTTCACAGTTGTTCAGGTCAACAGAGTTCAAAATGGAAGTAGTTTCAATGTTTGCCTAATCTTGAAAGTCATAAAGGCACATTTTGGTTCACAGGCCAGCACTCAATCCACTGAGCCATAAAGGCACATTTTAAAAAAATTCCAGAAATACATTAAAACATAGAAAGTAAAAATCCCAGAATCCCAGAAACTTAGGGCATTTTCTCCTAATTACTTTCATGTGCATATACAAACATGTTTTTTCCACAAAACTTAGATGAAACCACACTATTGTTCTGTAGCCTTCTTTTTTTCCCCAATTATGATTTTATTAGACAAGATTTGGACTAGAATGTCATGGCTGAAGGAGGCATGCTTGGACTCTGGTTGTTACCAGAAAGCCTTGAGGAACTGAGATTGACTTTTAACACCAATAAAAGCCCACTGAAAAAAAGGCCTGGTACTGTGTTTGGTCGTATGGTTCATGGAGTCTTTCCAAATAAGGAATGAAAGTCATTTTCCCAAAAAAATATCAAGAAAAAAAAAACCCTCAAAACACAATGAGAACCTCAAGGACTTGAGGAATATAAATACTGCATGCAAAGCCTGATGACAAATTTGTGTGGCTTGGCTTCTGTGCCCTGGATGGCTAACTGAAAATCAGTCTAAAAATCCCTTAAGTAAGTTCCAGCAAACAGTCTTTAAAGCCTATATAATCCATTGTTATTCCTGTTGTGTTTATGCAAATAATCAGACCAAAGTGAAACTGAACTTAATACAATAAATAAATTGGTCCTAATTTGATTCTTTAATAAAAATAAAAATATTTTTAATTATGTTTCAATAAAAACTCTTATGCACAATTATGGAAATTAACTAATTCAGTATATTGTCAGTAAAATTTTATTTGCCACCTATGAACTAGACTGAATTCTAGTGTTTCATTTTTCTTTCATTCTTTTTTTTTAATTTTTTAAATTTTAATTGTTATTCAGGTACAGTTTTCTGTTGTTTACTCCTGTCCCTGTAGCCTTTTTTTCAATTAATTAATATACTGCCTATGTCTTTGCTCATGTGATATGTTTTAAATGTAATAATGCATTTATGAATGTAAGCATTTATTACTAAGAGAACTACAAAGATGAGTAAAATATGACTTTTGCCCTTGAACTTAAATGAAGGAATATAGACACAAAAAGGTAACATTCACCATTATTATAAAGATAAATAACATTTCAGTTTGTGGTGCTTCCTAATTAACTGTACAGTCACTTTTAATAGAAAAAGTCCAAAAGAATATTATTACATAGTAGTCTAAATTAAAAATCTATTTGCTGCCGTGGCTGGTGTGGCTCAGTGGAGTGAGTGTCAGCCTGCAAACCCAGGGGTCACCAGTTCTATTTCCAGTCAGGGCACATGCCTGGGTTGTGGGCCAGGTCTCCAACAGGGGGCATGGAAGTGATAACCACACATTGGTATTTGTCTTCCTCTCTTTCTCCCTCCCTTCTTCTTTCTGAAAATAAATAAAATCTTTTTTAAAAATGTATTTGCTAAAAGTCCAAGGAGCTGTGCTAATGCTGAGTATCACCTCAGTTGGCATTTGATGTGAATTCATTGTAAAGAACCATGTGGAAACCACTCAGAAAACTACCTGCCCCATAAGCCAGTGAAGTGAATGAAGTATAGGACAGTACATTGTTGGAAGGATTCACTGACACTGTACCAGTTCTTCCATCTTTTCTTCTCCTACTATTTCCAGTAAACAACAACGAGCTGCAACCATTATCTCTCAGAAAGAAAATGGTTTCTGCCCCTGGGACTCTCATTTCCAAGCAGATCTGCTTAGACATAATTATGCTACAGTGGTATCCATGCCAACTTGGAAAATACAGATAAGAATCAAAAGGAACTATTTTTTCAGCACCATGATGGGTCAGATACAGATAAGATCCAAATGGATACAAAACAACTATTTTAAAAATATAGGCAACAAAGATGAATGAGTATGCAACAATGCAAATATAGCAAAATGTTATTTATATCATCTAGGTAGTCGGTATGTGGGTTTTAACTGTACGATTATTTCAAAATATTTGTATGCATGTTTGAAATTTTGCATATTGAAAGTCTGGGGAAAATTGAGTAAGCAGTTTCAAAAATAAAGCTATAAGGCCTTTCCCTCCATTTTACTTCTAGAAAAAGACTACCTGATATTTTCTCCATTTTGCTTTTTTAGATCTAACTTTCTTGCATTGGACTTGGAGCTCTCCAACTTTTTAATGAAGTGAAATGAATTGCAATATACTCACAGGCAGGTTACCAAGATAATGTGTGGTAGGTTAGGGAGGGTTAGAGGGGAGAACCCCAAACTCTTGGAAGTCCAGGCTCATTACCTGTGTAAGTCTGAATAAGTGATTATTTTAGAAACCCTATTTATTCATTTAAAAATTAGCATTCAGATTCTCTAAATATTTGCCTCATCCTACTTTTCTGTCTTATCACATTAACTCCCTATTTTCTACAATATATTCTTACTGCAAAGAGCTGTTTAAGAAGGAGAGTAAGGGATAAAGCACCAACACATGTGCTTCAAGTTAAGATATAACAAAAGGGATTTCTACAGTTGAGCCTTAAAACTTGTAGTTGATGTACACAGTACAACTGACTGACCATACAGCCCTGGGGTGAGGCCTTATAATCTCCTACTTTGAAGTGTTTACTAGCTGGACCCTCTGTAAAATAGGAAAAGACTTGTCATAAGCAATAATGAGTGAGGTAATTAAATGAGTTTCTAAGATGCTAAAAATATCATGGTGAATGGAGAGGGGAATGAAACTATCACTGCAGATTGATTATCAAAAACAAGGTAGGCAATCTTTTTCTGCAAAGGGCCAGGCCTCATTCGACAGCATGTCTGATGAAGCTATTGTGTTCCAATAGAATTTTATTACAAAACCAAGCAGCCCATGGCTGTATTTACCCACCCCTGATCTAGAATGGGGAGCCCAACCTAGGAACACCATTTGGAAGATGACTTGAGGAGAAGTGAAAAGGGGATGAGCCTACAACTAGGAACCATTTAGCAAACACTGGGCAGTGAGGATAAGGCTCCTAATCTGCCACCTATCACTCAAGTCCCACCAAGGAAGAGACCATCAGCAGTAACAACAGTAGCAACATATGTAAATGCCAAAGACAGAAATCCAACCATGAGAATAGTTTTATCACAGAAGAAACTCTTGAGAGTATATATACATAACTACAAAGAAATAGCAAGTACCTGACCACATGCATTTTGAAAAAAGAGTTGATAGTGCAGAGCTTGTGGAGATGACCTTAGTGGGCACACAATAAATGTTTGTTGATCAGTTATTAATTTATTCATCCAATGAACATTTCTGAGGCCTACTAATGTGCCAGGCTGGGTTTTGGAGATGAAAACACTGTCTTCCCTCAAGGACCTCACAGTCTGTTAATGTAGGAAGGGGAAGAGGAAAATACACAGACAATAACAATACAACCTGGTAAGTGCTGTAACAGTTGTATTACAATGGCCAATAGAAAATTTCTTCCCAGGGGGTGCTGCTCCACGCTGCTGCTGGCTATAACATCAAGAGAGAAGGGAGGAACAAATTGTAGAAATCAAAGATTATATGCTTTTAGGCTACTTCAAAAATCCAGGCTCTTCTTAACTGCTGATCATAGATGAATTTGGGAACTAGACACTGGCATGATGTAAAATGAGACTCCCATGCTTAAGATGGGAGCAGACTTCAGTGCCTCCTCTACAATACAAGCTTAACTTTTATTGTTCCATCTCATTTTGCTTAACAGACATCTGCCAACCACCTCACCACACACATAAGCCTGATTTAACATCTGTAAGCAAAATGCTGAAAATGGGAGTTTACACAACCTGCTGGATTAACCCAGTGTAAGTGGATAGTAAAAAGCAATAAGTAACAGCTTGCCTGGTACCTTTAAATCCAATAATCTCTTCACTGAAAAAAATTTTAAATTAGAATGTTATTAAGTATAAAAGAGATAGTAAAATACAGCCCATGGCATGGGAATAATAATTTTAAAAGTTACTTAATAAATACAATTAAACAGATTTCCGATAAAGTCATTACACTGGTCTTGCCTACACTGTTCCATTCTGCCAATTGTCACCTCACACTGACAATGCTTTCTTGGGTGTTGCAGTTTGTTCCTATTAGCAGTTTATATTGCCAAAGACCTTAGTGTTATATATAAAAGTGGACACTACACTACACCCATATCCTCCCTCTGATCACTCATAAACATTCAACATAAGGTCAGTTCCTGAATGGATAGGGAAGATGGCACTACTGTTTTGTGTCTTGTCTAATTTTATTTATTAGGGACAAAATATTGCCATGTCTTCTCCCCCTACGCATAGCCAGGGAGCACCACTGATGTGCAGAACTCAAGAATGCTTTCCTTTTAGATAAAAATAAATGGGTATCGGGGAGTGGGGTGGGCTGGGATGGGGGTAAAAGGCAGAAAACTGTACTTGAACAACAATTAAAATGAAAATTAAAAAAAATGGCTATCTACTTAAATAAGAGACAAATGTCATCTCAGATTGGCTACCAAGAATCTGACATGTATTTCACTCTGCAGTTGTCTTTTGAATCACAAATCTTTCTTCAGACTCAATATATATGCTCTGTATACCAGGAGCATATGTGCAACAAATGACATTTGTCATTTGTAACAAATGAGAAGGGGTAATAGATCCTTATACAGAGCACATAGTATAGAGCTCTTACAAACAGATAACATTCAGACTCAAATAGTTCACAAAAGGAAATGAGCTAATAATTAACACTTATGAGTCCAGCCTCACCAATAACTAATAAGAGAAATGTATTATAAAACAAACACACCATTCTTGTACATATAAATTAGCAAAAAAATAAATAAATAAATTTAAGCACCTAAATTACTGAGTACAAAAAATGGACATAAGGTTTTGGAACACTACTGTGGCAAGTCCTTATCATGTTCAAACTTTTTGATGAATAATTCTAAATCTCAAACTATATTCTATAAATAACTTGCAATAGATAAACAATAAAAACTAAATGAAAAGACATTCATTACATAATTCAAAGTCCTAAAACTCTTGAAATACTTCCATACAATAAAATATAAAACCATTCAATGACAATTATGAAGAATGTTTAATATAAAGAAATGCATGTTATAATGTTAAACACAAAATACAATATAAATAGTACAAATATATGAGCAACTGTAAAAAATGAAGAAAGAATGAAAAGAAGTGAACACATTTGTTAACCCTTGTTATCTCTGGGTAGTGAAATTATGGATTTTCCCCATACTTGATGGTTACTCTCAGAGAGAGCTGTAATGAATATTTACCAAGTTTCTAGATTGAGTGAACCATTTAAACATAAATAGAAGAAAAGTCACAAAAGACAGAGAAATGTAACCTCATGATTTAAAGGCAGCAAATAACCTATTGTACATATTTATAACATTACAGAAATGTGAGTAAATAGCCTTTATTTACAGAATACACTCAAATAGATAGTAACAAATGCTAAACTAAAACTCCTACATAAAAATCAGACATAAGCTACCATCACAAGAAAGAAAGTGAAACTGTTAAGAAATATATGCAGGGAAAAAGAATACAAACTCATTAATAAGCAGAGAAATACAAAATTAAAATAATACTCTTTTTACCCATGAAATATTTTTTTAAAAAACCAAACACTACTCAATGTTTGTGTGAGTGAGTAAAAATCGGTACAATCTTTTGTGGAAGGAATGTGGCAATACATGCTGAGTGTTAAAAGTGTTTGTACCCTTTGATGTAGTAATTCCACTTTGGTATCTATCCTAACCAAATAATAAAAGAAATGCAGATATTTTCAGTCTTTTAGTATACAAAAAAAAACCAACAACCTTTGCTTTACTATTAGACATTTGTATTAACACACCAAAATACTAATAATGGAGTAAGAAAAATCTCTACTGCAGCAAATGACTGGTTGTCTCAAAGCATTAGACCAGCTCTCAAATCAGACAAAACGAGAAGGGTGTGTCTAGCCTGCCACAGTCAGCCATTTTAAACCTTCTGCAGAACAAAAAAGGCACAGATGACAAGGGTAGATGAGGATGGGCACCCCACCAGCTCCAAATCAACAATTCTGTCCTTTATGTAAAGCCTTGGACAAATTACTTAATCTGTGTCACTCAAATCTGTCATTTATAAAAGATGAACAATGGTGCTGCAACTTCATAAGATCATTGAGAGTACTACTTGAGTTAAGGAATGTGTAAAAGCACACAGACCAGTAATCTGACATAGTGTAAGTGCTATAGAAGTTTAAGTGTAATTCTTACTATATATAGGGAAATGGGACCAGTAAAGGAAAACGAAAAGCATGAGATCACAGCTAGGATCATTGGAAAAACCTGTCTCCTCAATTTTGAATCCTGCACCCTTTCTACTACATATCTAAGTGCATCTTTTAGCAATTAACAATAGACCTCAATGACAGCCCTGAGAGTACTGAGAGTATATGGCGGTACAGCTGCCTTAAAAAAAATCCCCCCGGATGAAACCATGCTCAAAGTTCTACAGAAAAAAAGAATTTAGAGAAAAGGGTGTGAGCCCAGGTCACCCTCATATCCCTGATTACCATTTGCCCAAATCCTAGGTTTAAAGCAAAGCGCAAGAAGCATTTGGAAGCACAGCCAAAATCCTCACCCCAAGAGCGTCAAAGGGTACATAATCAAGGGCTGCTGACAACATAACAGTAGATTCTCACTGTACTGCAACTACTGTATTCTATTACTCTGCACACAGTATGGATAAGTGTCCAGAGACAAGTACAGCAGCCCAAGATCTGCAAGTCCGACAGAGAGCACCCCCATATGTGTACTGCCTGCAAGTGGCCGGTCTCCTGAAAATACTCTGGTTTTACGCATTTCCTACACACACAGCCAGCTGCCGCAACCTTCTAGAATCATCATTGCCTCCGCATTTTTAAAACCACAGCATCAACAGGCCAGTGACAGGCTAAGATTCTGGGTTAATTTTTGGTGCAGTAGCCACAGCCCAGGGGAACTCCAACTCAGGCTACCCTCTTCATTCAATTATAAATGTACATCTGCTTCTCTGCAAGTCCTGCTGCCCCATGATGGCCAAAGATAATAACTTACCTCCCAGCTCACCATTTTGCATTCTTAATTATGTGAATGCAGCACGCCTCCTATCCCTCATTTGTTCAGAAATACGCTTGCGCGCCTCTCTGTTACCATTAAAGTCAACTGTTCATGTTTTCTCAAATAGGCATGCACACCCTCACGTTCCCTCCGAAAAGTGACTGCCAACCACTACCAACTTTGCTTTCTTAAACACGCCTTTGACCCTCTCCTGCTCGAAGTCTTGCGCATGCGTCCCCTCTCTCTCTTGTGAGGCCGCCTCAAATATCCCAGTCCGCTGCTGCACCTCCTCGAGCCTGTCAAATACATGCGCAACATCCCCAACTTTTCGTATTCTTCATCTTCCTACCTCCGCTTTATACTGTGTATGCATATATGCCTATATACATATGCCTGGTGATTATGTGGATGTGTTTCTCACCACAGTTGTACTCCAGAGCTCAAGGAGAGCCATTCCTCCCTAATGGGAATAGGTGACTTAAACTAGGGAAGTGGAATGCGGAAAAGACGGCATTCCAGAGGACTTGAGCATATGACAAATCTAGATGGAATCTGCGAAGACCCCGAGGGAGAGGCTAGAATACTCTTGGACTCTGAAATAAGACCCACCACCCTCAACAAAGGCAAAGAAAGCTCTCATAATCAGATGAGCTTAGTCCTAAAGCCCAGTTCTTTAAATATATCTGCTATACAGAGGAACTCCAAATTTTTAAACAGAGAACATTATGAAAAATACCGACACTCAGGTGCCTCGATCCGGGTTAGAGGAAAGGAGTCTCTATTCCTTTCACAATGGTAAGTACATGCTCAACACCCTTTTGTAGTCTGAGGCCCATACTGTCTCCCATTTGTTCCCTCTCATGAACAGGGAGAACACATAAAATTAAAGATCTCCCTGACCCGAGTTCCGTCCGCCCTCCATGTTCTTCCCTCCTGTCGATCCTTTACCTAGTGGCTGAATTGAGTATCGTAGAATGAATTTTTGGTACCGGCCGTCCCAAGACGGGGAAGAGAGAGCGGCGTTACAAACTTCGCAGCACCCGAGTGGCGGCAGCAGGCCAAGGTGGTAGTGGACAGCAGGCAGAGACCAGCAGCAGATCCTCCGGCCGCAGCGCAGCTGGCAGGAGAGGGCTGCCTCCGCGGAATTGCTGCATTGTGCTTCCAGCGCATGCGCTCTGCATGCACTCTTCTCCACACCCCCACCCACCTCCGGCTCTTCCAGGTTAACCTTCAGGCCTTCGTCTCCTCTTCCTCAGTGCCCAGGTCCCTAGCCCATCCTGCTTCTTTCACCGTTCCTCCTTTTGTTCACACTGATCTGCCCTACCATTCCTCCTTTAGCCCATCCTTCCTTCATAAGTTCCTCTCCCATTCTTCTTAGCCCACTATTTCATTGCCCAGTCTCCTTGTTGGCTACTATTATTCATTGATATCCTTACTGGCTTATCCTTCCATTCTTGGTTTTCCCTGCCAGTCCCAGGCCAACAGGACCGCTTACTGCTCTCTTGCATGCTTGATGTTGCAAACTGTAAAAAAAATATATTAAAAAGATATTATATTATAATCTTCCCCAAAGCAGCCCTCAAACTGGGCCGCACCAGCTAGTGTCAGGCAAAGAGAACTTTTTTTAAAAAATTGTTGTTCAAATACAGTTGTCTCCATTTCCCCTCAACCACTCCCCCTCACCCCAGCCACCCCCACCTCCTACCTCGATCCTTCCCACCTTTGGCTTTGTCCATGTGTGCTTTATACATGTTCCTTGATGATCCTTCCCCCAATCCCTCCAATATCCCCTGTCACCTCTCCTCTGGTTACTGTCAGTTTCTTCTTAATTTCAATGCCTCTGGTTATATTTAGGCAAAGAGAACTCTTGATGATGAACCCATGAAGAAGATCCACAGACAGGACACCAAAACACCCCGTGCACAAAACAAAAAAGGCAAGGTGTTCAATCAATTTGGAGGAAGTAGCAACATGCAATACCTTTTTCTTTCTCTTCACAACCCTGATATTGTCTGGACATTAACATTACTCTTCAGTGTCCTTCACTGCTAGATACAAGGCTTATTCCTGTCTTCTTTGAGAAATTCACATAGTAATTTTAGGAGGAGTGGCATCTCTTATTCAATGTGATGTTGAATTCCTCTTTGGATGTGAGGAGGAGAGAATACAAGGTAATATTTGGTTCTTCTTATGATGCTTTATTTTGGTAGCTAGTTCTTGTTTTCTAAGAAAGCCAGTTTGCGAATGTCAAAAACTGAGACCCACAAATCAATAAATCTGGAGACCTATAGTATATATACATAATCATCCTCTCTAATTAAGTTGTTAATGTCATATTAGCATTATTCAGAAAAATAATGGAAACTCATGTTTTTTATATAATGTGCACAAAATAGTTATACAACAATGTAAAAATTCAGAAAGTAAAAAAAGATAAATAGAAATGCGTGCCCTGGCTGGTGTAGCTCAGTGGATCGAGCGTGGGCCTGCGAACCAAAGGATCGTGGTTCAATTCCCAGTCATGGCACATGCCTGTGTTGCAGGCCAGTTCGCAGCAGGGGACACATGAGAGGCAACCATAGATTGATATTTCTCTCCCTCTCTCCTTCCCTTCCCCTCTAAAGATAAATAAATAAATAAATATTTAAAAAGACAAAAAAAAAAAAAGAAATGCCTGATGTTATAGTGGTACAAAGAACCTCTTTCCTAAATTACAAGAATCATTTATTAAAAGGAGAGGACATTTACCCAGAATACAACACCATTATAACAAATGCTTTTACTTTGTGTTATTTTTTTGTTATAATGGTTTTATTGAGATATAATTCACATGTTATACAATTCACCAAATTCAAATGTGAAATGCAGTGGATTTTAGAATATTCACAGAGTTGTTCAGCCATCACCACAATTTTAGAATTTTTCATTACCCCAAAAAGAAACCTGATGTCCATCAGCATATCTTTGTGTTATTTCAATTTTTGTCTAAATATGCAGTGGTTTAACATGAATTATTTTATAAGTGCAATAATGTGTTGTTTTAACTATTTTTCCATGTTCCTAATTATCATCTTTGTAATTTTAATAAATTGACAGTATTCCACTTTTTAAGCATTATAAAGTTGAGGCTAGCATAGTATAATTTTTGCAGATGGAGTTACATGCTCTTTCCACTTTTCTTCCTTTTGACAAAACTTTCTTAACGTACTATGATCCCATCTGAAGAGCAATTCAAGAAAGAGCTTGTAAATCTTGAACCCTATAAAATACTTAGGATCTTAAGCCTACTTATTTGAACTTCCCAGTTCATTAGCACTTCCTTGGGAGAGATAAAGGAGAAATTTAGGGACCCCTACTCCAGCAATCTTGGGATAACATTCTGAGGCTCTATTTCCCTCTTTTCCTCTATTCTATACATTTCTTAGGAAAATGAACTTTTTTAGAAAGTGTGATGATTATTTATATGCCAACTTGGTTAGGCCATGGTACCTAGATATGTGGTCAAATATTATTCTGGATGATTCTGTGGGGTGTTTTTGCATAAGATTAACACTTAGATGGGTAAATTTTGAGGAAAGCAGATTGCTCTCTATACTGTGGGTGGGCCTCATTCATCAGGTGAAAGTAGGAATAGGACAAAAGACGAACCTCCCACACCAAGAGAGAATTCTGGCAGCAGAAAACCTTTGGACTTGAACATCAGCTCTTCCCTGGGTTCTTACCCTGACAGTATTTGGAATTGAACTACAGCTCTGATTCTTCCCTGGGCCTCCAGCCTGCTAACCCACATATATATAATCTCATGTTAATTCTATTTCTATGAAGAATCTTGACTAACATAGAGAATTTCTAGAAATATTTGAGTACCCTGGAATTCAGAGGTTGGGATATTGACTACCTTTTCAAGAAATAGTAAAAGAAAAATACTCTATCTGTCCCTTGAATACAGCTTCGCTTGGCCAAATTGTGCATTGACTAAATCTGGCATGGGACTGGCCTTAACTCTGCAAAAGCTACCATTACAAAGATGTAAAACAACTGAGGAAGTAAGAAGTACCCTTGTCTTCTTAGAGTCCAATAATTTTTCCATGATAGTATTAGTCTATTTTGGCAGAAAAAGAACTGGTCTGTTCTTTGTGACTTTGGCGACACTCGCATCTCCTCCAATGGGAAAACAGAGACTGGAAAGATGGTATAGTAACAAGCACATGTTAATTAGGGCCTTGATTTCATTTCTGAAAGTTTATAAATTTGAATATATGAACACTATGGCTAGTAGACAAAGAAACAAGATTGATCTGATTATTTACTCCTTGATAAATTATGCAGAGAATGACCTCTTGCAGCAGAATTCAGCCCCTGGCTGGGGGTGGGGGATGGTTGTAGCACAGGGGCCCCAAACTAGGAAGCTGCTTAAGTGTTCGTGATATTCCAAAAAACAAAACAAAACAAAACAAAACAAAAACAAACTAACAACTACCAGATATGGACATGCCATTTATTACTCACATTATAGGGGAGTACACTGAGGGTGGCGGGTCAGTGCCAGAGAGACCACACCTTCCAAAGTCTGAGGCTCATTATAAGGGGTCCCAGACAAAGAAGGCACATGTCCTATGAATGACACTAAACTATATTACATTGGTATGTACATGCAGACAGAAAAGCTCAGGAAGCAGTCACAAGATAAAAAGGTGATCCCAAGAGGGGATAAGAAGGGAGTTATAATCCATTTCCAAAGCAATACACATTCCTTCTGGCCAGGAGCCCCCAGGCCAGCCCTCATCATGATTGCTGGGAGAGTCATATATTGACCCCAGAGTGGGGGTAGATGACAAGTTACTCTAAGGGGTAAAATGGAACCACTGTTGAGTATAGGCAATAGAGATACCTCATTATAAAGCAAAAAAGGTGGCATTTAAGAGAATGTGTATGATTATAAAAAGGTCATAATTATAATTTCGGAGATGTTTGTATCAGTCAGGGTTCATTTAAAGAGCAGAAAACCCTCCTGAATTTTAGACGTAGGAAGGAATTTAATATAGAAAATTGGATGCTTACAAACTACTTGGAGGGAAAGGAGGAACATGTTGTAGGCTAAGTCACACGGAATATCACCCAGAAGAATATAGAACTAACCAACAGTGTCGCTACTATCTATGAGGCTACAACTAGATTCATCAATTCAAAAATATGCTTTAAGGGCTGTGATCCAGGAAACTGAAAGTCAAAATAAAAAACCACTGCTGCTGCTGTCTCTGCTGTAATTGATTATTGGCATGCAAAGCTGGTGAATGAGCACCAAAATGTTAGTTTGTGTTTCAAGTCTTTACAACTTACTTGCCAGCCAAAATAGGCAAAATGTGGGTGGAAGATGTTACATTTACCTTCTAAATCTTGAAGAGTTGATTGTAATTGATGGATCCTATTTTGCCTCCAGAACTATGGATGTCAGGGAGTAAACTAAGTAGAATTTTTGACTTTCAAATCTCTCAAACAAGAAGGAGAATTAAATGAAGATTGTGTGGGCCAATCCAGAGTACCCAGCTCAGTGGTACATATAGTAAAGGGAGTATTCAACCAGAAGTTGAGAAACCTAGAATATAGTCTAAGCTCTGTCACTGTCTTAATTTGATTTGGGGAAGATTACTTTCTCTCTTGGGCTTAACAGGGTTTATCTAGTAATTATTGAAGAGGAAGAATTCAAGCAAGGGAGTGGTATGGTCAGCTTTGCCTTTTAGAAAAATGCACTTACTCAAGAGATGACGTAGGCCTACTTTAGAGGAGTAATGAGATAGAGAGAAATGTGACACCTCTGAGAAATATTTGAAGGGTTAAAGCATTTTATAATGATAAAAGGTTTAATTCATCAAAAAAACTGTAACAGGTATAAATATATATGTTTATATATATAGTTATATATGTATACCTAACAAAAAAAAAGGCCTCAATATACATGGAAAAAGCTGACAAAATTGAAGAGATGAAAGATAATCCAACAATAATAATTGGTGTCTTGAATACCCCACTTTCAGTAATGGATACTTGATGTGGACACTGGTTTGTGGGGTCCGAGACATTGTAGATGAAACGCAAGAAATTCACACAGACTACCCAGTCCTGTGGAGAAAAAGGGATGGCATGGCTTCTCTCTCAAGGGGAGAAAAAGCCTCGGAGTGCCTTGACCACTTTCTCAAGGGGAGAGTGCCCCAACCCTTGCCTTGACAAGCTTTAATTGGGTTCAGTTTGCACAGGAATAAAGCTCATCAATCATTGCCAGGCAGAAATGATTAAATAATAGATAACATTTAAAGAACTCTGAGGGCTTATTCTGAGTCAGGGTCAGATAGTTCAAGGGCCATAAAACTTTGGAAAACAAGCTCACTTCCTGCTTGGTCCCTTATTATTTAAATTGAGGATACTAGCAAAGTAGGTTTCATAGGATTTTATGCATTCTTTCTTAGGCCTGATCGCCCTAGGGAACCCACCCTTTCCAGCACAGGGCGGCACCCACCTCCAGCATTGTTTCAGGCTTAAGTCAGGCAGGGGAAGCAAGGCAGCCAAGAGATTAGGAGTCTTATCACAGACAGAATGAGGACTCAGCTATGTCAAAGCGGAAGGGTGAGGGTCCTTTTGCTATAGCCCCCCAAGTCCTTCCCTAGGGGCCCTGTGACCAAGCCTATCTTAGGTCGTTCCCCCCTTGAGGAATCTTACCTGTCATTGGCTAACCAATGAAGCACTGGGAGCCAGGCAGGGTGAAGTAAAAGGAGCAGAGGTGGCACCCCTGCCAGGGAGATCAGCTTTGTCTCCTTAGTGGCTTATGGTCTGAAAGTCGCTCACTCAGCCTTAGCCATGGGGGGGTTACAGTTTCTGAAACCAGTCAGGGTAGTTCCCAACAGATACTAAAAGTAGACAGAAAATCAGCAATGATATAGAAAACTGGAACAACACTGCCGACCAAATGGATGTAATTGATGTATACAGAATCCTCCAATGGAGAGCAACAAAATAAACACTCTTCTTAAGCACTCATGGAATATTCTCCAAGAAAGACCATATGCTAGGCCATAAAACAAGCCTCACTAAATGTAAAATAACTAAAATTATACAATATGTTCTCTAATTACAATGGAATTAAGTTAAAAATCAATAACAGAAGGAAATTTGGGAAATTAATGCATATGTGGAAATTAAACATTATACTCCCAAATAAGCAATTGATCAAAAAGCAATCACAAGGAAAATTAGAAAATACTTTGAGATGAAAAAACCCCCCACAACATATCAAAATTTATGGGCTGCAGCTAAGTTAGTGCTCAGAGGAAAATTAATACCTGTAAACACCTATATTATAAAAGAAGATCTCAAATCAGTAATGTAATCTTCCACCTTAGGAAACTGAAAAAACAAGAACAAACTAAGCTGAAGGGAAGCAGAAGGGAGGAAGTAATAAAAATTAAAGTGAAAATAAATAAAACACATAATAGAAAAACAACAGAGAAAATCAACAAAACCAAAAGTTGGTTCTGTGAAAAGATCAGAAAAATTGGAGAGGGGCAGGGAAAAACCCTTTAGCTGTACTGACGAAAAACAGAAAAGAGTCAAGTTTTTAAAATTAGGAATTAAAGAGAATACATCACTACTGACCTTACAGAAATAAAATGAGTATAAGGGAATACTATGAACTGCATAGCAATAAATTAAATAAATTAGATGAAATAGACAAAGTGCCAGAAAGACACAAATGACCAAAACTGCTTCAAGAAGAAACATGAAATCAGAATAGACATATTACAAATAAAGAGATTAAGTAATTTAAACACTTTCCACAAGAAAAGTCCAGGCAGAGATGGCATCACTCGTGAAGTCTTCCAAAAATTTAAAGGAAAAATAGTATCAATTCTTCACCAAGTATTTGAAAACATAGGAGATGTGGGAAGATCTCCAAAATCATTCTTTGAAATCAGGATTACCTTGAAATGACAACCAGACAGAGATACCACAAGAAAAAAACCCTACAGATCAATATTCTTTTTCAATATAGATGTAAAAACCCTCAACAAAATGCTAGGAAACCATATAAAAAGGACTATTAAAAGGACTGTATACCTCAATCAAATGGTATTTATCTCAGGAATATAGTGTTAAATGAACATATAAAAATCAATGAAATATAACATAAACGAAATAATTTTGACTCCCCAAAATCTTACTTGTTCCTCAGTATCCATGAAGAATTGGTTCTAGGACCCCTATGGATACAAAAATCTGTGGATGCTCAAATCATCTATGTAATGTGGCATAGATCAATGCATACAGTTAATCCTCTGCATCTGCAGACTCCAAATTGTGGATCAAAAACAGTATAGGGCCCTAGCTGGTGTGGCTCAGTAGAAGGCGTGTTGGCCTGAGAACCAAAGGGTTGCTGGTTTGATTCCCAGTCAGGGCATATGACTGGGTTGCAGGCCAGGTCCCTGGTAGGGGATGAGTGAGAGGCAACCACATATTGATGTTTCACTTGCTCTCTTTCTTCTTTGCTTCCTTTCTCTAAAAATAAATAAATTGCCCTGGCTGATGTAGCTCAGTGTACTGAGTACTGGCCCGTGAACCAAAGGGTCACCAGTCTGGGTGCATGCCTGGGTTGTGGGCCAGGTCCCCAGTAGGGGGCGCATGAGAAGCGACCATTCATTGATGTTTCTCTCTCTCTTTTTCTCCTTCCCTTCCTCTCTCTCTAAAAATAAATAAACAAAATCTTTAAAAAAAGAAATAAATAAAATCTTTAAGAAATATATTGTTAAAGGAATACTTCTCAAATTGATCTCCACACTATACAGGATCTGGCAGAAGTAACTCTTGCTTAAGTATGGTTGGTAGGGTAATAATATGGGTGTAATAATTTATAGTTTTAATTTTAATATTTCACCTAAAAGGCATATGGTGTGCTTAAGTGTGATATTGTTTTATTACATTATTATATACTTATGATTTTGTAATAAAAGATTTTATAATAAAAAGGGAGCATTATTTGTGCTGGACCCTGTATATCAAAATCTCAGTTGCCTTTGTTGCAGAAATTGACATGCTGACACTAAAATTCATGTGGAAGGGCCTCAGAATAGAACAATCTTGGAAAAGAAGAGCAAAGTTAGAGACCTCACTCTTCCTAATTTCAAAAGAAAATATGAAGTTACAGTAGTGAAGACTGGTAGTGGAATAAGGATAGCCATATAGATTCATGAAATAGAATTGAGATAAGTATATGAGAAACTAATAAATGAAGAATGACATTAACTAACTTCAGGAGACAAAAAGCTACTCAGATAATGAAAAGTGATAAAAATATTCATGGCTTAGACTGAGCAGCATTTACATAGCTATAGTTATGTAAATGTTTGATATTGACCTACCCAATATTAGAAGAAAGGTGAAAGGGTAGGTAGGGGGTGGAGTGGAGAACTTAAATTATGAAAATGCTTGAGGTGTACCAAAATATTTTGTAGGTAATAGAGGGCTAAAAGATCATTCTGTGTGTTTCAAATTGAGTTACAATTATTTAGTGAATTGAGAAATCAATTTAATGGGTCACCACCAGCATTTTTTACAACAGGAATAGAGACATCAAAATGCATTGTACACATTAAGGATAAGTATTTTTCCTTAAACTCATTTGAGTTTATACATGTGTATACACATACACATATATAGAGAGGCAGATGTAAAATGCATGTCTTCATGTCTCAATTAAATCTGCTTGAGCCCTGGCTGGTGTGGCTTAGTGGATTGAGCACTGGCCTGCAAACCAAAAAGTTTGCCAGTTCAATTTCCATTCAGGGTGTTACAGAACAGAGGTCCAAGGGCAAGGGACAATATTTGGCCCACCCAGGGAAACCAAAAACTGTTACAGAACAGAAGAGAGTCCCCCCCAACCAAGGATGGTATACTAATACCATCCAGACCACCTACTGGGCAGGATTGTCTGCCGCCAATTGGAAAGATATCTCTCAATGCCAGAGATTTGTGAAAAGGAAAGGAAATGTTTATTTATTTGAAATACAAACTAAAGTTCTCCACAAATACACACAGTCCTCCCAGCACCCTCCATGTGACAAAAGGGAGCACTTCCAAAGCCTTGTGGTCCTGACTCTCACCCAAGCTGTGTGGTCCTAAACAGACGCGTGGTCCCCTCCTTGCACTGCCACAGCCACGTGGTTTTCTCTTCTTCCACCAGAACTGCAAAGGGGTCTGCACTCTCACTAAGCCTCATGGTTCCCCCTCTCGCAAAGCTGCAAGTGGGTCTGCACTCTGCCAAAACTGAGTGGTTCTTCCCTCAATGGCTGCCGCCTCTCAGTTTAAATCCCCAGCCAGTCTTCCTCTAGGGCCCCATTTCCGACTCCTCCCACAATCGGCTACACTTGCCAGGACTCCCATATCCTTCT
>PVKM010015815.1:14575-27598 GCA_004027735.1 Carollia perspicillata | reverse complement strand
TTAATTAAAAATACTTTATTGCTAATAAAAAAGGCTAATCATAATCTGAGCTTTCAGCGAGTTGTAATCTTTTTTCTGTTGGAGGGTCTTGCTTTCAGTTTGTAAAAAACACATTATTTGTGAAGTGCAATAAAGCAAGTGATGACTGTACTGTATTAGGAATGCTTTTGGCTGCAAATAACAGATTATCACACTCAATATGATTTAAGCAGTAAGAGTAAATACACATGACAGAAAGTTGGGGAGTGAAGGGTTCAATAGCTCATGGTATTGGGGCTTTGGGCAAGCCTGGCTCTTGAGATTCTCCTGGTTTCTCCCTCTTGGGCCTGTGGAATGGTTTCCAGAGCTTCTAGCACTTTCTCATTACAAGAGAGTATTCATGTTGGAAGGAAGGGAAATGTTTACTTGCATGTGTACTTTTATCAAAGAGGAAAATCTTTGCACAGAGCCTTCCTGTGGCCTTCTATTAGGTCCCACTGACCCAAGGAGAGGTAACGTGTAGCCTTACTGTAGCTGAAGGGAAGCTGGAAGAATGGCACCTGCCCATCTCAATGTCTGAATAGGATGTGGGCTCTGCTGGCAGGTGGATGGGTGGGGCACCCCCGTTGGGTAGGCAACCGGTGGCCTGTGACACAGGCACTTTAATGTACATTGTCACTTAACCCTTTCAAGTACCTTATGAGGTAGACGTTGTCATCACCCTTGTCTTGTCGATGATGAAGCCAAGAGTCCATGGGCCATGCACAGGACCTGCCTTGTTTCTCTTTCTCCCCTCCATGTAGCACACTGCTCACCCCATGGGCATAGCCACCACTCTGTGTTTCAGTGAAATGAACTCCTTTCCAATACCTTTTTCCTCCAAGGAATTCTGCCCACAGTTTCATTGACCCATCACTCATTGTTAAAACTCCCACGAGCAGTTGGTATGGTGACAAGGTAATATTCTCATGGAGTAGAGCGAACTGGAAGACCAGAGTGTGGAATTAATGGGTCCCTGGGAATCTGAGAAATTCATTAAGGCAGAGACTTTCAACCTAAATTTATAAAGTTGTGGAGTATGAGAGTTTGAAGGAAATGGAGAGTCGAGCTCTGTGAGTGTGAGTGTGTGTTTTGGAAGATGTAGCCAGTGCTGTAACTTTATATTTGGAAAGCTGAATAAAAGAACGACGTGGGCTTTGGGAAGCAGTCTGTATTGTAGGTAGAGGTAGACACACCATCTTGGCGGGTGGGATGTCCAGGTTTAACTCCCTTTGTGCATTGACGTTTTTATGTGGGGAAACCAAAAGGAGTGATTTGTAAAGATCATATGCCAGTGACACAGAGTAGAACAGATATGTTGCCTTCAAGCCTTTTGTCTTTCTACTATGTCTGAAGGCACCTTACCCTCTCTCCCTGGCCCCAAATAACCTAAAGTTTTACTCAGAGAGCTGCTCAGGGCACTTATTAGGAGAGTGATATGGAAGGTAAGAGCTACAGAATCTGCTCATCGTGGAAATCAGCAGCTTTTGTTTCTTCTCTGTTCTGTGGTCACAGGTGCCATGAGTGTCTGGACTGAGTTGGGAAGGGAGGGGTCTGCCTGGGTAAGGTACATCTGTGCGTGAACCAGCCAAGGTCTAATGGGGCAGATGGATATTCATCATGACAAGTGTTGAATGTTTCAGACAGGGATGCACAAAGACAATGATTAGTCAAGCCTTGCTGACATAGCGGTGGTGTCTCCTAATTGCAGGTAAACTACCTTAGCGGTAATTACTATCATCCTGGGAAACAAAAGCACTGGCAGGGCACAGGGCAGAGGGTGGTGACAAGGAGGGCCTCGGGAGTGGAGAGCAGAGCCGTGACCTAATCGGCAGAGACCAGAGTGCAGTGATCTCCACCGGGAGGCCTGAAGTGCGCCAGGTGAAGTAGAAGGTAGCAGGGAGAGTGTTGCAGGAGAGAGAAGCTGGATGTGAAAACGCATCTAGAGAGGCTCTGTGGAAAGAAGCAGGAGGCGTTCTGAGGGAAGGCAGGAAGGGGGAAGTGAGGAGAAGCCAGCCAACGGGTAGCAGGGTGAGTCAGTATTTTTAGGTGTCCTTGGTCTCAGGCAGGCGAGTACACAGGGAGTCTAGAGCCCTGGCTGCAGGCCTGCCCACCACTGTGTATCTTGGCCAAACCAAGGGAATTTGAGAAATTCATTACCTCCACAAGCTTCTGTTTCCTCCAGTCCAATAAGATGGTCTCTGAGTTCCCCTGAGCTCAAAGTTATCACTTCCTTGCTCCAGCTGGAGCTGAGACTTCCAGGCCCCCAGAGGAAATCTGCCCATATTCCCTGCTCCAGGCCTGTTGTCCCAGGCATCTCGGCTCCTCTTTTCTTAAAAAAAATATTTTATTTATTTATTTTTAGAGAGAGGGGTAGGGAAGGAGAAAGAGTGGGAAAGAAACATCAATGTGTGGTTGCCTCTCGTGTGTCCCCTACTGGGGACCTGGCCTGCAACCCAAACATGTGCCCTGACTAGGAATCGAACCAGTGACTTTTGGCTTCCTAGTCCGGTGCTCAATCCACTGAGCTACACCAGCCAGGGCTCAACCCCTCTTTTGATGGAGAAACTGGGAGAGGAAGGGACGGTAGCACCTCTGAGGCAGAAAGAGATAGTCAGTTCTACTCTGCAGTGCAGCACAAACAGCCGTGTCCCTTCCTTCCCTCCCTCCCCTCCCTCTGAATGATGGGTGGGCAGCAGGAGTGAATGGGCACAAATGCTGGACTGGCCACGTACCCAGCGCCACAGCCCTGGCCCTTCTTACATAATAAGCCTGTAGCTTTCAGAGCTGCCTTGCTGGCAGAGTTACCATCTTCACTTACTGTTTATAGATGGTGGTGTCAGTTTTTCTAAGCCCACCTCAATATTTTTTTCAAAATGAGGCAGGATGTAAATAATTGCATTAAGAAGTAAGAGAGCATTTGGAAGTCATTCTTTTTCCATTGTGGTGCACTGAGTGTGGCTTCCATGGGCTCTCGTCAGTGTGGTCACTGTCCTGCCTTCACCTCTGCTGTTAGGGAAGCAGAAACCTAAAAGAGAATAACTTGGCTAAGGCAGTCGCCTGGTTTTCATCCAGTAAGTCTCTTTTCCAGGTTCCCAGCCATACACAATTGGCCCTTCTCTGTTCTGGGATTTCTGGTGAAAGGTGAAGTCCTGACAAAGACGTTTTCTGGCCTGGCTGTTGTTTTTCAAAAGCCTAAAGTTTTTCTTTTTTAAAGAGAGACTGCACTTTTGTTGGCCTGAGGAAACAGGTGGGAGCTGGGAGCTGGGGGAAGGAGCTGAAGTGCTAGGTGGTGGGGTGCCAGGAGCGGCAAGACCTCCAGGGCCTCTGGGGCCCCAGCCTGGGCAAAACTCCAGCCTGCCATGTGTGATGAGGGGGCAGAAAACCAGGCAGGACCCCGCAGACTGGCAGCAAGCATGCCAGTGTCTGCAGGTTGGAGGCCCTGCTGGGTGGTCTAGGTACCATACCTGCACATTGTCCTGTATGCCAGGGACAGGGGCAGGATCCCACTAATGGCTGAGTGGCCTTCCCCACCAACTCTGCAGGACTGTCTCGGAGTCTTGATTGAAATGCAGTCAACAGTTACTTCTGGAAACCTTGACTTTCATACCCACCTCAAGCATCATATGTTTGAACGAAGTCTTGTCATTACACAGGAAGGACAGGTTGTCACTTCCCCCTAACTACCTTGCCTGAACGAAATGCAAAAATTAAAAAAAAAATTGAAGACGAATTAATTCAGGCACGAAGGTCTCCTCGCAGGAGGGTTGATGTTTGCTGCACAGTCTAAGGCCTAGTGTTTGCGTCCATCAAACCCTTCACCCACCTGATGACAAGGGCCAGCCTGTCATCATTTGCAGCAGAAAGAATGAGGTGCCCAACCTCCCAGGACATTATCTCACTCCTTCAGGGGATGAAAGGAGGCTGGGAGAGGGCACTTGGTCAGGGACGACAGGTAGATGGATTCTTCTCCCCAGCCAGTCTCCGCAGAGAGAAGATGGCACACTCTATAAAGTGCCATGCTGTGCGCCTGCATGCTGCCTGCCCTGGGCCGGAAGCACCCAGTCTTTCCTCTAATACTCCCAAATGGTTTTTTCAGTGAATCAGTGAAAGCAACGGCCATTAAATCCACATCTCCCCTGGGGAGGAGCTCTGGCCAGGGACTTGAGGGGAAGTCTCCCAGGATGTCGTCTGGGGAGCTTTGGGGATAAAGTGAGTGACCACTTCCCAGCAAGTGGCCAGGGCTCCTTTCCTCTCACGCCTGTCTCCTCCTTGGCAGGTGTGCTTGGAGGCAGGGAGCCTTTGTCTCATCCTCACCCCTTCATGCTAGCCTGTTGGATATAAAAAAAAACAGAACAGGTGGTGCTCTGCTCACAGATTCTGAATCAGAAAGGCCCTGATGGTCCCTCCTTAAACACTGGTGTCTCTCTTCTTTTCTTACACTTTTCCTCTCCAGTCCACTTAGCACAAAGGCCACGAAAGCCCAGGAGTTTGTGGTCACAGTGCAGTTATTTATTCATTCATCCAATACTTACTGAGCCCCTCCTGCATGCCAGGCCCAGTGTTCAGATTATCAGTAGAACGGGCCCTCCCTACAGATCGGCCAGCCTAGCGGCCTCCTTGGGTACTGGAGCCTCCTGTTCCACATTAGACAGTCGTGGGCACCTTGCATTCTACTCCAAGATCCATCTGTATCTTATTTAAAAATTGTTGCATTTTCCCCCAGCTGGTTTACACTGAAAGTGGTCTGGGTTTCAGGTGTTTAGTCAGACTGTGCCCCACAGCATAACTCTTATATTTGGAGTCTAGAGGGCCCTGGTTCCAGAATGAGCTCTGACAGAAGCTGCCTGCTTCCTGAGTGCACTTGCTTCTTTCATGCTATCTGGCTCCCCCTGTAGCTCAGCATCTGTCTGAGGGCCTCGAGGTGCAGACCTCCCTCTGGGATGCCTGACAGGAAGGTAGGCAAGGATATGAGAATGGGGGGAAGGGCTTTTCTCATTTTCTTCCTCTTTTTTGTTTGCTTTGTGCTTCTTCTTTTCTCATCGTTCTCCCCCTCTTCTCTTCATCCTTCCTTTTCTAGTCTTTTCCTCTCTTTTTCTCACTCTGCTTCTCTCTTTTCCTTCTCCTTTCCCCATTTCACCTTCCTCTTTCCTTTTTGTCCCTCTCCCCTTTCTCTGTTTTGTCTCCTTTCTCTCTCTCCCCTTCCTTCCTTTCTTCTCCATCCTCCCCTTACCTTCTCTCTCCTTGTCATTCTTCATCCTCAACTCAGAGAGGAAATTTGTAACTCCCTGTATCTGCCCATTTTTCTCATGCCCTGGACAGAGTTCTGTAGGCCATAGGGGGGTGAGTGTTTTCTGCCTTCAGCCATTGGATGGCTTCTTGGATTTGTCTTTCTCTTGGTTGGGCTGCATTGTAGGATATTGAACAGCATCCTTGGCCTCTGGCCCAGTAGCTCCAACACCCGCTCCTTAGTCGAGATGACTCAAGATGTCTCCAAACATTGCAAAATGTCCTCTCGGGGCACAACTGCAGATTGAGAACTGCTGCTTTAGACGAATCCATTGAATGCTGCTATGGTTTTATTTTGTTCTGTTTGATATAAATGAGATCATATTAATACAAGTCTTCCTCCTCGGTACATAGACCTCTCTCCTCCTTACTCTCTTAAACTTCAGCATGTAGATTATTTCCTAGTGTGAGTAAATCATTATTTATGTGACTATTCTGATGATGGACACATAGGTTGCTTTATTCCCTGACCACTGCAAACAAAGCCGCCAGAATTGTCCTTGTGTAGACTCCTTGTACACATTACACGTCTTTCTGTAGGATGACTAGCTAGACGTGGCTTTGCTAAGGTGAAGAGTATTTACATTTGTGTTTCCATAGGCCCATCCAAATTGCTCTCCCAAAAGCTTGAACCAATTTACCAACAGGTAGAACAATACTTTGTCCCCATGTCTTGTCTGACATGGGATATTCTCAGTCTTTTAAACTTTACCAATATGATAGAAGAAAAAAATTACATTTCATTAGTGTCTGAATTTGCATTTTCCTGATTACTTGTGAGATTGAGCATACACCTGTGTTTTAATTTGTCATTTGTATTTTTATTTGGTGAATTGCCTACTTGTGTTCTTGTCCCATTTTTCTGCAGTATTGTTCATTATTTTCTTGTCAATGACTATCCTTTGGATAGTAATCCTTTGTACTATGTGTTTTGGTCTCTTGCTTGTCATTAACTTTACTTTTTAGATTTATTGAGTGTTCTTTTGTTTCCTGGTCTCCAAAGCTTGGGAGGCAAGGAGTGTCTTGGCTGACATGCTCAAGTACTGTGCTCTGTTTCATTTCATTGTTGCAATAACCCTGAGCTTTTGTAGACACTCTTGCCATTCCAGAGGGGAAGAAAGAGATGCTTAGAATGGGTAGTAAATAACTTGTTCAAGGTTATACAGCCCTAAAGCATCAGAGGCAGAGTCACTGCTCATCTCCCCACACCAAAGGTAGGGTTTTTACCTGGACTCCTAGCTGCTCTCAGAAGACAGAATGGAGACCAGTGGGCAAAAGTTGGAGAGAAACCAGTTTTGGTACATCTGTCGATCTCTCCTACTGTCTGCTCATCTGTCTGTCTCTTTATCCAGTTGTCCTTCAGTGGGCTAGGTGGGATATGGTTGCAAAGGATAGAGACATAGTCTCAGTTATTGACTATTTGACTTAAGAAAAATCGAACGTGGAGAACTGTTCAAAGGCAAGTGGTCTTATCAAGTATTCATCTTGACTCCCCAGCCACATATGACCACTGTCCCACGCAGGAGGGACAAGATGACCTTTGCAGCCCCTTTCCAAGTTTATGCAGTTTTAAAAACTTCACTGACTCTCACATCTTCCTGGTCTACATAGGCAAAAAGGAACTCTAGCCACTCTCCATCATTGTTGATTTCTCTGTCAGAACCTGAGAAGTGTGTACACAGGTACCATCCATTTTGAAGCTGACACAGCTGCTGGAAGCAGCCAGAATACTGACTGACCCTCAGCCTTGCCCATCTTGCAGGGAACTCTATTTGAGTTATTTGTAGCCATGAGAATTAGAACTACAGAATAAAGATTTGCCTCTACGCCAGGGTGCCCCAGAGAAGGGGGTGTGTCTTTTCAAAAGCCAGAGGCCCAGCTTCTCACCAAGGTTCTCTTATGGTCAGCATGGCCATGGCTACTATATTTATGTCCCTAGCCTGGCCCTGGCCCCTGGTGTGCTACCAGGTATGAGCCATGACCAGCAGCTCCATGAGGCACTGCTCAGCCTGGAGGAGGTCTGCTCCGTGAAGCCTCAGCTCTGTGTCAGTTTTGTTCATGGCCATATCCTCAGTACCTAGAACATGGGGAACAAAATCATTACATATTTGATGAGTGACTGAATGAATGAATGAGGCATTCTAGTGGGACACACCTGGTTTGCTGCCTTGATATCATACTCCAAGCTTCAATTCTCCAACCATAGTCTATCCTGATAGGAACCTCCCTACAGAGTTCTCACTTTGAATTTGGTATGAAACTCTTTCCTGAACTCTCAGGTCCTCCTGGATCATTTCTCTTATCATTCTAGTTCAGACTTCCCTCAGTTTTCTCACCAATCCAAAATAATTTTTCCATTGTTTATAACCAGCCGAGCCCTGATTCAGAAAGTTTTGCCTGACCCAGATATTATGCGACATTGTAGTTGAGTAGTGGTTTAGTTTCCCTAGAGTTCCGTGGTCAAGGGCAGCCCATACTTCTCAGCTGTTAGCCTCCAACTTCCCCATAGTTGCCTTTACACACTCAGAGCCCCTGTCCCAGCACCTGCCCCAATACCTCAGGTACTGGGAGTAAGAGTTCAGGATCAGCAGAAAGGCCTTTATAAAGGATTCACTGAACTCCTCTTGTGAGTCAGGCACTGTGCTTGGTCCTGGGGAGACATCCTCAAATGTTGCAGACATGATTCCCTCCCGCCCCCATTGGAGCTTACAGTCTTATCAGAGAGGAGATTTTAAACATATTAATGTAAAAGATAATGTACAGATAAATACAGTTACAAACTATGTACTCCGAAGGAATGCTAAACAGGGTTCTAGAGATTATGGGAAGGGCCTCAGTTAAATTGGGGGTAAGAAGGGGATCTTTGAGGGCATCTGCTCATTCCTGAAAGATGATTTAGAGCTAAGTAAGTAACAAGGAGGACTGAGTCTTTACATCAGATGTGTGCATTTATAGATGTACAGTGGCCCGCATCTTAGAAACGTGTTCCTCTCCAGCAGGGAACCCGGATCCCTTACTACCCTAGCTTTCAGTTGAGTTGGTGTTTGGATGCAAGTGTCTGCCCATCTCTCCTTTGCTTTGGGGCTTAATTGAGACTAGAAGACCTAAACTGGTCTGGAGCTTCTGAGCTGGGTGATGCTGAGCTGCAGTTTCCTCGTCTGAAAATGGCGATGCTGCTCAGCCCGATGTTCCCCCTTAGGTTGTGGGAGGCAGCAGGTAGAAACAGTTTGCAAGCAATTAGGCAGCTGTTCAAATGTCAACTATTGTGATTTATGTTTATGTGATGAATGTTTTCCCAAGGCCTACGGCACAAGAATAATAATTATTTTATTTCTGTGTTAAAAAACAACCTTGTGCATTGGTGAGAAAATGCCTCTCCTAGCTGGGGTAAGCTCTTACAGTCTTCTGAACTTGGATTGTGCTGGCCTTGAGAGGGCTCTCATCTGAACTGAGGGGCTCATACCACTAGGGCTTTTGTGGTTTTTTGTCCACTGTGCTGTCCTTTGAGCCTTGGTCTTATAATAAGGTAGAAAGGGTGGGGCTGTTGCTTTAAGCTTTGGGTCTATTTTCCCACCCTTTCTAGATACAGAAAAGCATTTGAGTCCAACCTTTAAAGGTTATCTCCTTGTGCCGCCAGCAGATTCATCCCGAGAGACTGTGAATTCCAGCTCCTTGCCAGACTTCCCAGCAGAGCAAAATTCTGTCAGACTGCTCTGGCTGTCTAGAGCTGGAGGAAGCTACTCACGTTGGCAGTGTGTGGAGGCTGATTTGCAGGGGCCAATGGAGAAGAGTTTGTGAAAATGTGTGGTGTGCTGACTGGGGTCCAGGAAGTTTAGAAGGCTGGTCCTCCGACTGTCACACAAGGCAGTGGAGTTGGGGTTGTGATGCTGCTGGTCTCCGTGGCCCAGACTACAGGAGGCAGGTTGGAGGCAGAGAGCTAGGGAAGACTTGGAGGAAAACAGGGTTTGAACAACTCAGTTACCAGAAGGTGAAGAGAGGAAAACAAGCTGCATGTTGCAGCATGTGATTTAGGAGAAACTACATGCTGGACTGTGGAAGTCACTGAATCATGTTACCATGACAGCTCCTCCCCTGCTTGTTTTTACATGGATCTATTTATGAAAAAAAGGACGTGGGAAATAGATACATGAAGCCACGGTGAAGAGTAAGCACTAATATTTATTGAGCCTTTCACATGCATAATTTTGATTCTTTGCCACCCCCCCCCCCCATGAGGGGAAGTATTTTCAACTCTATTTACAGAAGGGTAAACTGAGATCAGAGAGGTAAAGTAACCTGTGCAACGTAATACAGCTAATGAGTAGCAGGGCTGGGCTGTAGATGACCTTCAGCTCTCTGTTCTTTAAGAGAAAAATATGCCTCTTTCTTACCTGAGTTTCACTAAGTAGGAAAGGAGAGAGAATGTGAAAAAAACATGAGGATGTTGGACGGTTGATTAGGAGGAAGATGGTGATGGTTTGTGGTACAACAATGGTGATGGTGTTGATGGCTATGGTTGATGGTTGACAGTGACGGTTGATGAGGATGATGATGGTAATAATGATAAGAATGGTGGTGGTTGATGGTTATAGTGAGGATGGTGCATGGTTGATGATGACAATGATGGTGATAGCTGATGAGAATGATGAAGTAGATGATGAGATGATGATTGACGAGGATGGTTGTTGAGCATGCTGGTTGATGGTGATGAGGGTGGAGATGGTTGATGGTGATGGTTGAAAGGATGGTGATGGTGGTGGGTGATGATGAGAGGATGACTGATGATGGCAGGAGTTATGTTTCCTGAGTGCTTCCCATGTTCCAGACGTTGTGCCAAGCTCTTTCCATGCTTTATTTCCTTAAACTCTTACAGTGCTCTGATGGGAAAGTTCTAGTTACAGTTGGAAGAATAAGAGGAAGCTCATGTTTTCTTTGACTACCCTGTCTGTTTTCAGGACAAACAGATCAAGAAGGATCCAGGATTCTTTTCATCATTGAGAGGAAATTTTCTACACATTACAATGGGTTTTCAAGTATTCATGGTTAAGGGCTTAGCAGAGCCATGGGGACTGAAAGGCCTGTTTAGACCCCAAACCTCCTTTTGGACCTTAGTTTGTACTCTCTTCCTGACTAGATCTTTGCTTGGACTTGCTAAAAGCACAAAGTGGGCTGCTTTGAATTTCTGCCCTCTTGGCTGTGGACTTCTAGGTCTTTTTATGAAAAATTAAGAAGCTGTAGCTAGCTTGGCTTCTGTTAGTCTGTTTTTTAAACCCCTTGGGCTTTGGAGCCTAGGGATCATGATGCGTAGGCCCACCTCTATTATTTACCAGCTGTGTGACCTTAGGCAAGACACCTAACTTTTCCGTGCCTCATTTTCCTCATCTGTAAAATGTAGCTACTTGACCACCTCATGTCTAGGGTTGATGTGAGAATCAAATGAGACACATGGGAGAAGTGCTAAGCACAGTACCTGGCACATAGGAGATGCTTAATGTATCTACTCTCTGTTTCCATCTTGCTGTCAGATGGCAGTACTTACCTTTATTTATGTGCCTGTTTATTATCTGTCTCTCACACTTTCTCCATGAGTACTATCTTATTTTTCTGCTGTGTCCTGCTACCCAGGCCAGTGGCCATCAGTAAATATTTATTACATGAAAGAATAGGCAAACATACCAACTCTGTCCAGAAAAAGTCCAGCCATTGTTAATATAACAAGAACAGTTTGCATGACTTCTGTGTAACCTGGCTGCCAAGGAGCACAGACTGGAATGTGCATGTGTGAACAAGGACGACTTCACTGTATTCATCACTGGGGGTGGTAAATGCCACTGAGTGAGCATGTGTACTGTGTGGCCATCACATGCAAAATAACTGAGTGAGCAGAGCAGTGGATCTGCATCAGATTTTTCATTAAGCTTGTACATTCCTCCATGGAAACCATTCAGATGATTCAGAAGGCCAAAGCTGTGGGCAGCTGGCAATTGGCAGCTTCATCATGCAACGCACCTGCTCATGCATCACGTCTGGGGCAGGTTTATTTGGTGAAACATCAAATCACCCAAGTGACTCAGCCTCCTTACAGCCCAGGTTTGGCATGCTGTAACTTCTGGCTTTTCCCAAAACTGAAATCACCTTTAAAAGGGAAGAGATTCAGACTGTCGATGAGATTCAGGAAAATACGACAGGGCAACTGATGACAATTGGGAGAACTATGTGAGGTTCCAATGTGCCTACTTTGAAGGGGACTGAGGCATCACTGTCCTATGTACAGTGTCTCTTGTATCTTCTTCAATAAATGTTTACATTTTTCATAGCACTTGGCTGGATACCTTATGGACAGAGTGCATATGTTTACATGCATTAGGGAAACAAGATATTTGCACTACGAGTCAATGCATATGGGCAAAAGATGAAGCTGGGAAGTGGGCACAGGTCTTGTGCCTGGGCTAGTCATAATTTTCTCCATAGACCGTGAGCTCCGCAAATTGAAGCTACAAGGTATTCTTCTAAACTGGTTGGAAGCAGGACCACAGGTAGTGGTGGCTTTGCATGTGTCCAAGTTAAAGCTTCATAGGTATGATTGGAAGAACTCACTTAAAAATTTTTTTGTAATACTCATGCAAGGATATGTTTTATTGGTTTTAGACAGAGAAAGAGGATGGGAACAAGGGAGGGAGGCGGGGAGAGAAACATTGATGTGAGAAACATTGATCCGTTGCCTCCCATTTGTACCCTGACTGGGGATGGAACCCACGGCCTAGGTATGTGCCCTGACCAGAATTGAACCCACTAGCTTTTGGTGTATGGGATGATGCTGTAACCATCTGAGCCACCTGGCCGGGGTGGAAGGGTTCACTTTTAAAAGGGTAAAGGGTGTTTTTTAAATTTCAGATGTTTCCACATGGCAGTGTGGTGAGTCCTTCAAGAATGGAGTGTGGAGGCTGTTGAGGGTCTGGCCACTGCCAGACGGCCCTGTTACCGCTTTTTGTTCTTTGCCTTGTGCAGCCACATGTGTGTGTACATGTGAGGTGCTTTTTTCTGCCAGTGCATATTTTACAAAGAAAACTGAAGAGATAATTTCATTATAAATGGTTTTATCTCTTGAATGTGCTGATAACATAAAGATGAAAATGGTCTGTCTTAGGGCCCCTCCTAGGGCAACTAGAATCTTGGTAAGCAGCCTGTTTTGAGAGCTAGAGACGTTTGGTACCTGCAAATTATTACTAATAACATCTAAATGTCTTCATTGGCAATACAAGGCAGGAAATATATAGGAATCTAGGGGATTAATTTAATGTGAAATACGCAGGGGGAGGAGCTGATAGCAACCAGGAATTGGAAATATTTAACCAGATTATTGAAACAGACCTTGTATTTTAGAGTAGAGTCCTATCTCTGGGTGTATTTGTAACATATATTTCTTCATTTCTTCCCTCTCTTCCTTCCTTACTCCCCACCCCTTCCATTTTCTGTTATGGATCAGGCACTGTGTTAAAGATTGGATTACAGTTTGGGAAAGTGTAGTCTAAGTTCTTGTCATCATGAAGTTACAGTCTACTGGGGGGAAATGCATATTAATTAACCACATAAATAATGGCAAAATAACAGTCACAGTGCTGCCATCCACAGAAGAGTGGATAAACTTGGTGTGTGTATCCACACAATAGAGCACTGGACAGCAAGGAGAATGAAGATTTGTAACTACATGCTGCC
>PVKM010015815.1:0-14475 GCA_004027735.1 Carollia perspicillata | reverse complement strand
TGACCACCAGGTTAGCCATGAAGAAGATCAAAGGCAACAACACACTGTGTTCATTGTGTACCTGAAGACTGATATGCATCAGATCACACAGGCTGTGAAGAAGCTCTGAGATATTGATATGACCAAGGTCACCACTACAATCAAGCCTCAAGGAGAGAAGATAGCATACCTTAGACTGACTATAAAACTTTGAATGTTGCCAACAAAATTAGGATCATCTAAACTGAGCCCAACTGCTTGGTTCTAAATATAAATTTTTCACCATTAAACACACACACACAACGGGGCCCTCTGGAGGCCTGGTGGTGAGAGGAGTGGCTGATGGGGGTTGTGCAGGGCTCAGGGTGAAAGTGGAGGGACCAGGAGAGAGGGTCAAGCTGGATCACCACATACATGTTGAGAAACCAGGATCAAAGCCTGGGAGGGGCAGGTTGCAAAGAGGTTAGGGGGAGTGAAACTATAGCTAGTCGTTAGTTCAACAGATGTCATAAGGTCACAGCGTCCCCCCGAGGACTCTAGCCTCTAGATCATCACCCATGTATTTATTATTTAGTTGAGGGAGCAGCAAACTATTTTGGCTCTGAGACCACAGGGCCCACAGAGGAGAAGAAGGACCAGGAGCTTTGGTTGCACAGGTAGCCCCACAGTTTCAGCTGGGTAGAGTCCACTGTACTTCATTGACCAATAATGGGAAAGAATGCCCAGTAGAGGGACAGGCAGACAGAAACAGGGGAAAAGAGAGACAAAGACAAATAGACACGCCTAGCCCAGTTTACATCTTGGGGAGGCCTGGACCAGTTCTTCCTCAGAGCACAGTCCTGGAGTGCACTTGCATGACACAGGCGGCAAGGACCTGCTCTTCCTGTGGTCAGACTTCATTTCTAAGTTCCTTTCTCACTGTGAGCATTTGGCTGCTTAAAGCTACGTGTGTTTTGGTACTGTTGTCTTCCACCCTTGGGCACCACCGACACAAGTCACCACCTCTGTCTCAGCCACAAAATATGGTGTGTTTTCTGCAATACCAGCCTGGACCCTCCTGCAATGGAACCAGCTGGCACCTGCAACCGCCGCCCCAACCACATTCTGCCAAGACCTTCAGGGCCAGAGACTTTTTTGAGTGATTTTCTATAGTTTTTTTAGTTATTTAAAAAATATTTTAATACTTTAGTATATCTGTCAGCTGAGGCTAAGTTATGCCATTGTGATAAACAACCTCCAAATCTCTGCAACTTCCAACATTGTTTATTACGTGTGTGTTTCCCACTTGTGCTGCATGTCTGTCCATCGTGGGTCAGCTTTGGTTGTGCTCATGTTGCCTCTGTGCCAGGATCCAATACAAAGAAGCTGCCCTGAACTGGGGCCCCCTGCTCTCCTGGCAGAGGGAGAAGGGAAGATGGCAAACCCTGCTTGGTTCCGAAAACGTCTGCTCAGAAGTGACACTCAGCACTCCCAGAAGATGCCTGATGGGAATGGACCAGTAAGAACTTTCCTCTCATAGGAAGGGGCCCTGCTGAGAGGGAACCTGGCTTAGCTGGTGGAGCAGTGATCCGCTGTACCTCAAAAAGCGATACTCACTATAGAAAAATCAGGAAAGGGAGTGAAGTGTTATGGAGCCTTTAAAAGTGATGATGTAGATCATATCAGCTTGAAAGGTTGTTTCTTAAATATGATAAAATAAGGAAAAACAGGTAGTTAAATAGAATATGTAGTTTAGTCCTATTAAAAAATAATCCTCAACGTTTGAAATGTGTATAATAGTACAGGAAGATAAAATGGAAAGATCCAACCAGACGCAGCAAACCTAATGTCTGCAGAGCCCAGGCAGGAAATGAATCAGTCGGCTGCTTCTCAGCACCCTCTGATCGCCACCACGCAGAATTTGGGCTCTGTGTGCCCTGGTACTTCAGGTTTTTAGAACATGGAAATCTGGATTTAAATATTATAACCTCTTATTTAAAAATGTTGGCAACTAATTAAAAATTTTGACCTTCATGGACTGCCATTATTACACCTTGTGAACCGAAAAATGATTTTCTCTGGGTATCAAGATTTCATGTGATTTTTCCCCCTTTTTTTACTGATCTATTTTCTAACTTTATCACAAAACCAGGCATTTCTTTGTGACAAGTAATGATGGAGAAAACAAACAGAAAAATCATTAATAAAAGGAAAAATAGATTTTAGCTGCAGGAATTGCTTTTGATTGTGTAACTCACTATTCAGTGGGCTGTTAATCAAAAAATAGTTACCTAAAGCATGGACTGTACTTGGAGCTGTTTAATGTTAGTAAAACTGCCCAGGACCGGTGCATGTGACCAGGTGGTCAGGGAAGGCTCAACCCCACAAGGTCAGTGGGTAGAAAGCTCAGGGGTCCTCCTCGGTAGCTTCCTGACCTCAAGCATTAAGAATCTCTGGGCTGGCTTCTGTTGACACAGGGCCCAACGATGTCTTACTAAAAAAGACACCAAGACTGGGGTGATGCAGAAAGAAGCCAGCTATTTTAGTGGGAGAAAGGAGCTCTGTTCTGAGGGCAAGTTCCCAGAAGAGTTGCTAAAGATAATGCAGTTAAACACTTGGACTGCCATTTCGCAGTTATTTAAAGTATAACTGCCTCCAGTTGCTCTATTTACCTAATGTGTCTTTTGCCTTTAAGAGTGCAGGAAATGGCATGGAGCGGGAAGGAAAATTTGTTGGATGTGGAGTGAATGTGGAAGTAAGCTCTAGATTCAGCGTGTACTACTGAATATTCAGGGTTTTTTTTTCATTTCCTTCCCCCTACAACTGTAATTCCCTGCTTCATCACCCATCATGCAAATGTGATTCTTATGCATTTTCTAATGTGACTTTTTCTCTAAACAAGTAATCAAAACAAGGTTTTGAGCTGTATTTGAGCTGCAAATAAGTTTAGTGTAAAATGCAATTATTCGCCTCAAAAAATCAACAGAGACAATTTGGACATTTGAAAGGCTTGAATTACCCTTAATCAGAACTCAGGATGACGTCCATTCCAAGGATTAAAATAAGCTAGGACTCAGCCCCACTTGATAATAGCCAGTTTGAAAAAAAAAAAACTTTAAAAATGCCAAAAGTAGTACATATTTATTATAAAAAATAAAGGCAAGCTAGAAAGAAGGAAAACAAATGACTCGTCATCCCACTACATAGATACAATCACAATACCTCTTTCTAAGTGTTTCTCTCTTCATTTGTTCTCTAGATGGAGTCAGTCCTCATATGAACTTCTGTGTCTTCTTTCTTAATGTAATATAATTTTCCCTGTCATTCTACATTTTATGTCAAATCCATCTTTCATGGCTATATGCTATTCCACCATAACAATGTAATATAATTTCTTTGATCGTTCCATTAGAGTATAAACTAAGGCATATTAAAAATTTTAAGAGTCTATTTGAGCAACCACAGAGCCCAACTGGGCAGCTCCAGACCAGAAGTGGCTGAAGCGTTCCACCGACAGGCGCTAGGGGCAGGGTTTGTGCGGAGGAGGTACAGAGACAAGCCAAGTGGTTGGCTGCAGCTTCAGTGATTGTATTATTTGGGAAAGCCTAGTCGGCTGTTTGTGATTGGTCTTCTTTTTTATTAATTTTACTGGGGTAACACTGGTTGATAACATTGTATAAATTTCAGGTGTATGACTTTATAATATGACATCCATATACTGTATTGTGTGCTCACCACCCAAAGTCTAGGCCCCTTCTGTCACCATGTATTGGACCCCCTTTACTCTCTTCATCCTCCCCCCACTCTCTTGCCTTCTGGTGACCACCATTCTGTTTGTATCTATGAGTCTGTTTTTTTTGTTTGTTCGTATGTTTGCTTTGTTTGCTCATTTATTGCTTTGTGCTTTATGTCTCACATGTGAGTGAAATTGAATGGTTCTTGTCCTTTTCCACCTGACTTGTTTTACTTAGCATGATACTCTCAAGATCCATCCATCCATCACAGGTGACAATGTTTTATTATTTTTATGGCTGAGTAGTGCTCCATTGCATAAATGTACCTCAGCTTTGGACACTTAGTCACCATTGAAGGACACTTAGGTTGTTGCCCTGTCTTGGCTATTGTGAATAATGCTGCAGTGAACATAGGGCTATTATCAATGAGGCAAGAAATGAGTGTTGGAGAAGATGTGGAGAAAAGGAAACCCTCGAACCCTGCTGGTGGGATTGCATACTTTTGCGGCCACTGTGGAAAACAGTATGGAGGTTCCTCAGAAAAATGAAGAGTAGAGCTACCATATGGCCCAGCAGTCCCTCTTCTGGGTATCTACCCAGAAAATTAGGAAACACTTACTTGTGAAGATATGTAGTTGTTTTTTGTAACCTTGAGGCATTTACAGGGCTGCACTCTGGCTTAGGTTTCGGTGTGCGTATGTAGGCGACCAAGGCATTTAGAGCTCCTCAGTCTAATGGCCTCCATGTCTGATGAACAACTGTTACTGTTCAACATTTTGGTTTTCCTCCAATTTCTCATCCTGAGCAGTTACAGAGAACCACATTATTCTCAGGCTTATCCTGTATTGTAGATTCTTTTCCAAATAGGTCTGTGCTTGGAGGAGGGACAGCACTGTGTTGTAGTAGAGTGGGCACGCACTTCTGTGTGGACACAAGTTCCAACCCATCTTCTTGCTTTGTGACCACAGGCAACTTATCAACTGCCTATGCCTCACTTTCTTCATCTGCTCAGTGGGGAAAAGATCACCCAGACTTGCAAGGTCCTTACGAAATAACGACTATGAAATACCTGGCCTCTGGGGAGCACTTAGATAACTCAATAAGCTGTGGGCTGTAAGAACAAAGATCTGATCTGCAGTGATCTTGAAATCTGACACTCTGGTTTTGGAATGGGGTCATCCCTGAGGTTACATCTCAGCTCTGCCTGAGAGAGCTATAACCTTGGGCAAGTTAGATAACACCCCTGAGCCTCAGTTTCTTCATTTGTACAAAGCTTACAAAAGGATTATGAGATTTAAATGAAATTAATAAAATGAGATCATATGTTCAGTACCTCTTGTAGTCCCTGTACTATAGCTCATACTTAGTACATGAGGACAACTATTAGTTATTACTATTATTTCTATCATCCTCTTCTCTCTTTTCAGTACTGTAAGTGAGCTTGATAAACCTGCTATGGGAGAATATGGAGACGCCTCACTCTATTTGCCAGTGGTGGCAGGATGTCATAGAAACTTCCAGGAGGAAGTGATACCTGACCTAGTCTTTAATGCTAAATTGAGATGAGCCTGATGAGTGAGCGAGGCAGAGGGTCCTGAATGCTCCCAGGCCCAGAGAGGAGAACAAATCAGGGAATGGCTGGGAGAAGAGTGGTTGAGGAATGGCCAAGATCAAAATGCAGGTGCCCAGTCAGAGTAGACTCTGGGAACATCATCCCACCTAACTGAGCTGTGGAGGTGTGAGAAGAGGAGAGTAGGAGAGTGTGAAGTTCGTCCTGCTGTCTCATTTGTCGGAGATGGAGCCTCCTTTTATCCTCTTACATTACTATATTGATCCACAGTATGTGAGTGATGCCCTCTAGCTCTGCAGTATAATGAGAAGACTCAATTTTGATGGAACACATCAGAAAGTGAAGTACTCCTTCTCCCTTAAAAAATTGAACTTTTAAACACTATTTCAGAAAACAGGTCCTTGTGTGTGATATAAAGTCCCCTTATTTTTTTTCTCCGTGAGTTGAACAAAGGTATAAAATAATGGAGTAAACATTTTCTGCTTTGGAGTGGTAAGAATTCAGAGGCACTGCCCTTGTGCCCAGTGTCTTCTGAGCCATTTCCTGAATGCTGGTACCATGAGATCGGGCAGTGCTCACAACAGAGAGGTAGCTCACATGCACTTTTCTGGAAGTTTATTCATTTGTTTATTCATTCATTCATTTTTTTCAACCAACCAACCAAGAAGCCCACCAACAAATATTTATTGAGCACCTTCTGTGCCAGAACTTCTTTGCCCTGAGGATATACTCATGAGTCAAAGGGATAAGATCCCTGTTCCCATGGAACATGTATTCTAGTGCAGAGGCTCAGTAAACAAATAAGCAAACACTGAAGTTTCATTTAGTGATTAGTACTGGGTAGGAAATAAAATGGGTGATGTGGTGGAGGGGCCTGGGGAGTATTCAGGTAGAAGTTGCTTCAGTAGGGTCATCCTGGGAGACCTTCCTTCACTGGTCGGTGTGGGACTAAGTCCTTGGGCCTTTTGGCAACAGAGTGAATTGGTCCTCCCCATTCACAGATTCAACAGACTATTATGGTTACTTATAGCTCAATGTATGTCTGTGTTTTCTAAGACTTGAACCTTGCTCTCAGGGAACTTTATGGGCTGGTAGATGCATTTTTGGGGTAAATGCTATTGTAATGCACTGTGGTAAGTGAGGGGAGAACATCAAGATTATAGAAGTCCACGGTTAGGGCACTAAGCTCACGCTGGGAGGGAGAGTGTTCAGTCAAGACACATCTTTGGGAAAGAGGTGCTTGGCTAGGGGAAGGATGGACAGACCAAGAGGGGTGGGCAGGGCATCCCGTGCGGAGGGAATGACTCAAAGCAGGAGCCGTGAAACAGCACGTGTCAGAAGCAGCACTCCTGTAGTCACGGCTACAGTTCACATGTTCTAGGCCCAGAGTCACGCCCTCTATTAACTGTGAAGTCCAAGTATAGGGCAATGTTAGTCTGGATCCTTTGCTGGCCAATGACAGGAACTTGGTTAGTTTAAGGGCTAAAAAAATGTGGGGGGCAAGAGAGCTCTTGGTTTATGTGGCTAGAAGAATTCCGTGCAAGCTCAGTAGTCTAATCCCTGGGCCCAGGAAGCTGGTCTCACCACCTCCATGACTCACTGTGTCTCTCTCCTCACGTTGCATGATGGGCGTTCTTCCTGCGTTAGGAAAGCCAGCGGGCAGAGAACTTTCCCCAGAGCTGTGACTGTGTATCAGTCTTAGGGGAGAGCTCTGAGGAGTTCCCTTGGTAGGATATGGCCAACCCATGGACACGGGATATGACATGGTAGCACTGGCCAGGCCTAGAATGATGCCATGGGGCCCCAGTGTCTTCAGGATGATGTGGAACAGGCCTGAGGAAGGGGTCCCAAAGAGACAGAACCAGCCATGCTCTTCTGAAAAGTGTGTCTGCCCTATTCCTCTCCAACCCCTGCAGAGGTCTACTCCCACCTGGGTAATTACTACCATCACATCTTTCTGAGTGTGAGCTACAGCCTGGGCAGCTTTGGTCAGTTAGAAAAGGGAGGGGAGAAATGCCTTGAGGGGAAGCAATAGTCTACATAATGAGCCTCTCTCCTCCATTTTAATGTCCACTAATTGGAATACACCCATTAGTAAGTCTTCTAAAAGGAAAATGAAAATTGCAGGAATCAGAAGCCCCCTTCAACTTTCTGGTGTGTGCATGAGAGCATTTCCAGACCCCAGAACTGTTACAGAAAATGGAATTTACAACCCCTGCCCCACTCTCTTTGCACTTTCTTATTCCAACCATAGCCATCTTCAGTACTGATGTTTGCCTCCTGCTTGACTCACCTGCCCCTTTTTTGAGGTCCTCATGTTGGGCCTCCTTTTAAATAGTCTTCCCAAACTCAGTCCCTACGTCAAGGGTGATGAGCGAGTTTACAAAGCACCATTTATTTTATGTCCTTCGAAATGCTAGGGCCACAAGAGTGTGGGCCGTGTGTCAAACACCTGGTTTCCAGTTCCATCCCACCAACATCCTTCCGTTTTTAACAATACCTGTAGACGTCTCCTGTGAAACAGACATTAGAAGACACAGTTTCGAAATGCTAGTTTAAGTACATATTTCTCCCCTTGAGGAACAGAGTTCCTTCTAGTGGCTCTGCTTAGAAGCACTGTCCAGGTCCTCATCTGTGGGTTTCTGTTAACGCTTTGCTGGAGCTCCCTCTCCACAGTGTTAACACTGTGCAGGAGCTGGCCACCACGTGTTGAGGACGCACGCTCCTGCCCAGTGCCCCTGAGCTAGTTACTGGGTTTCAAATCCTCTGTGCTCATAGCATCTGCTAGGTCAAGTGAGAAGAGTGGTCCATGGCCCTCAGCTGGGGGCCACACATGACCCGGGAGTTTTATACTGAGTTGCAGCCATCTCTCGGTTGATTTTTCCGAGGGTTAATAAAGCTGTTTTCTGGGAAAGCCCAAGCGTGCTGCACACCCTACTCAAGCCCCTCAGTGAGCGGCACCTGCACAGGTGAGGGCCCTGTCCCCTGCTTGGACCCAGGCATCAGTTTCTGGACAGGAGGCAGGGGGTTAAGGAGCTCACAGACAAGTTTCTATTTGGAGAGAGGGGAAGGAACGAAGACAGGAACACAGCACCGTTTTTAGTACAAGGAGACGTGACAGCTTGGCGTAAGCGCAATGCGTGCCATCTCCGTGTGGAAGGTGTGGCGCTGCCGGTGGAGTGGGGAGCGAGCACCTGGCCGCCTTCCTCCCCACCAGATGCCATTTCAGGAAGATGCCTGTGCTGCTCAGACAGACGTTCTCATCTCCGACTGCTCAGGCGTCGGCCTGGCTCAGAATTCAGGGCGGCCCAGGGGACTCTTTGAGTTCCAGTCGTGTCTGGCAGGACTCTGGTAGGCTGCTGGCCTCTGGCCTGCAGTGATGTGGTCATCACCCCAAGGAGGCTTCTGCCCAGGTGACCCTAGCCATGCCCTGTCACTTCTCTGGGCCTCCCTCTCCTTGTCTGTGAACTTGAGGGTTAGACAAGGGTGACATCTCTGAATACGTGAAGGGAATGTATCATACCTGAGATTCTGAAAGACCGTTTGTGTTCCTGCTTAGCATGGGACAGACAGACACGGTGTCCAACAGACCTGTTATTTGTCTTGTAAAATGCCACTGAAATCTGGTATTGTTTCACCATACCAAAATGAATGTGATGTATTTCTTTTTCCCTTCCTCTCTTCCTATTCTTCTCTTTTTCTTTTCCTCCTTTTCTACTCTGTTCATTTATTCACTCACTCACTCATTCATTCTCTTTAACCACTGGCAGCTTGGCAGTACTGTGCTAAGTGCCAGGGATGGAGCAGATGGGACTGGCCTGAGGGTGGGGATCCCATGTTCAGGCTCTCGTGATGCAGTGGGTCAGGTGTGGAGGGGGAGGAGTCCCGGGGTAGTGGAAGTGCAGGGGTGTGTTGCCTCTGCCAGGTCTGAGAGTCAAAGAGACCTTTGTGGAGGGCTGGTGTCACCTGAACTGAGCCTTGAGCCACACGTCTGAAACTGATTGTCTGGGGAAGGGTGGGGTTGGTGGTTAGGGTGGCATCTCCGTCCCTCTGTACAGCTGGTTAACCAGTCTCATTCCTTTTCCTCTCACCCTGGCTCCTTCCTCACACACAGGTGCTTTCCATCCCTCTCCCCCTCAGCCTCAGGCCCAAAGGCTCCCAGAGGTGCTAGGTGCACCCTGATCTATTCTGCCCATCTTCCCCTTACAGGAAGCTACCTGAAACATGTACTCTAGCTGCTAGCACTTGATGTTCTGGTCTTTGGGCAAACAGGGCTGGCCTCGGGGGGCACCCTTCTCTCCGGCATAGAGCTACCACTCTTGCATGTCCATGCTGGGAGTGCTGCAGCTCCCCAGAGTCCTGGGCTTCAGTAGTCAATTTGCTCACGGCCAGGCCCAGTTCTGCCTGGCATGGCTCCTCACCCTCAAGTGGGGGCGATTGCAGAGCCTTGGGTTTAGGAGCACAGGGCTACTGGGAAAATGGAGAGTTTACTGTCAACCTTTTTGAGCAGCCTCACAGACTCACCTTTTGGGCTGGTTCCTGGAGCCTCCAGGCTGTCCTTATTCTTACCTGTTCAGTGGGACCAGGTGTACGTGGGGTCTAGGCAGCTGCCAGTCCTATGATGCCTCTGGAGCAGGCAGTACACTGCAGGCCTGCCAGGCCCTCCTCGGTTTCCAGCCACGGAGGCATCATCTGTCTTTGAGACCCTTTCACCTAATTTATGAGCTCAGCTGGATTCTGTGATCTCCCCTTCTTCCCTTCTTTTCTTTCTACTTTTGTTCTGTCTCCTTCCCTTTCTACCACCCACTATTCCCTCCCGTTTTATTAACACCCTCTCACGTTAATCCAGGGCCCATTCCCGATAGACAGACCTTCCTTTAAGTGATCATTTGATCTCAACATGCACCCAAGCAGCCCCTGTGGTTACCCAGCAGCTCCCAGGAAAGGTCGCAGCCCAGATCTGTACCCTCATCCAACACAGACCTGCTGAGTGTGGCAGCACTGTGCTAGGTGTCAGGCACACTGCAGAGAGAGACAGCAGACATGGGCCCTGTTCTCACTGGCCCTGTTCTGCCCTTTCATGCAGAGGGTAGAGCTAGTCATTAAACAAGGGATCGTAATAATGCATGTGCAGTGGAAAACTGAGGGGCTGTTTGTGGCAACAAGGACCACAGTTCTAGCAGAGCATTAAAGTCAGAAGAGGCAGCGAGGCAGTGCCTGAGTCGAGAGCTGAGTCCCAGTCAACCAGGCATAGGGATAGGAGGGTGATCTAGACTCAGGGAAGGTTCTGGACTAAGGTCCTGGGGTGGGTGGGAGCAGAGCCTATTGGAGGAATTAAAAGGAGGCCTGTGAGACCAGAGAGAGAGGTAAGTGAGGGAGTGGGAGGGTGGTGCGAGACGGGCAGAGAGGAAGGCAGGAACAGCGTCATCTGGCCAGCCCTGTCAGCCCTTACATTCCCTCACGGTAGCAGGATGGCACCTCAGCTCCCAGGGCGTGGCCAGATAGAGGAGCAAGGCTTCTCCTTTCCTTCCTCTCTCATCAAAGAGGCCCCACCAGTAGATTGCCGACCAGGTCCCAATGGGGCAGTTTGGGGTCACCTGCTCTTGCCCTAGTTGTAGGAGCTCCTGGGAAAGTGTCTGTTATTTGCAAGCTCTGCGGTGACTGAGAGACAGTGGGCGGGCAGCCATACCTGTCAGCTGTGGTGAGCAATAAAAAGGCACCTGCAGCTTCTGCAGGGAGCAGCAACACCTGATTTGCACGTGTGGCATCAGGGCACGGCTTCTTATATAGCCAGGTAGTACCAGTGTGACCTGAGTCCATTTACTTTACCTCTCTGAGCCTCAGTTTCCCCTTTTTACATAGCAGCAGTAATACAGCCTCACTGCTGAGCGGGGGTAGGAGTGTTAAAGTGGCTGGTACACAGTAGGTGCTGCCCAGGCACTTGGTCCCGGTTTCCTGGCTCTCTCCTGGAGCCTGACAGGCAGGCTGCTGAGGGCACAGGGGAAAGGCCGACTGGCTGGTTGAGACGTTCAGCTTGTGTCGGTGCAGTGGGCATGGGCTGACATCCCCCTCTGCCTCCCCCGAGTGCTGGCCTTGCAGCCTCGCTTTCAGAGCCTCACACCTGAAATGGCCATGTCACCACCCCGCTGGGTTGTTGTAAGGCTGGTGGTGGTGTGAGGGCCTCAGTCGGGACACAGCACAGAGCAGGGCTCGGCACCTGCTACCTCCTCTTTCCCTCTGACCCTCTGTCTTCTCTCACTTAAAAAAAATTGAGGTATAGTTCATATGATAAAATTCGCCTTTTAAAAGTGTGCAGTTAGCTATTTCTTAGTAGATTCACAAGACTGCAAAACCATTATTACTGCCTGATTTCAGAACATTTTCATCAACCTGAAAAGAAACCCTGGACCTATTAGCAGTCACTCCCGTTGCTACCATCCCAACCCCGACCCTGCTTCCTCGCCTACCCCCTGGAAGCCAGGGATCCACCTACTTTCTCTGTGGATTTCCGTGTAGGTTTGCCTTCTTGTGACGTTTCATGTAAGGGCAGTCACGTTACCATCTGGCATGTGCCTGCTGTGTCTGGCTTCTCTCATTCAACATAATGCTTTCAGGGCTCACCCATGTTGAGACTGTGTCATTCCTCTTTATGGCCAAACAGTATTCCGTTGTCTTGACCACACTGTGTTTATCCACTCATTCGTTGATGGGCATTTGGTTTATATCTACTTTTTGGCTATTATGAATAGTGCTGACGTGAATGTTCACATACAAGTTTTGCATGGGCGTTTGTTTTCAGTATCTAGGGAATATACCTAGGGGGTGGGACTGCTGGTTCTTATGACAGTTTCCTCAGTTTTGTTGAAAATGGCCATTCTGGTGGCATGAAGTAGTATTTCATTTGTGGTTTTGATTTTCATTTCCCTAATGGCTAATGATATCAAGTATCTTTTCATGTGCTTGCTGGGTATTTATATATACCTTTTTGGAGGAAGATCTTCAAATTCTTGGCCCATTTCTAAGTTATTTTTGTTTTTAATTTTATTTTTGAGTTCTAGGGTTCTCTATATAGTCTGAAAATAAAGCCCTTATCAGATGCATGATTTGCAAATAGTCTATTCTGTGGTCGTCTTTTCACTTTGTCAGCGGTGTCCTTTGACGCACAAAAGTCTTTAATTTTGATGAAGTTCAATATATCTTTCTTTTTCTTTTGTTGCTTTTGCTTTTGGTATGATAACTGAGAATTGTTTGCCTAATCCAAAGGCCCAAAGATTTAGGCCTATGTATTTTTCTAAGAGTTTTATAGTTTTAGACATTACGCTTAGGTCTTTGTTCCTTTTTGTCTATGGTATGATGGAAGGATCCGACCCCATTCTTAGGTCTGTGAGTCCAGCTATCCTAGCACCGTTTGTTTAAAAAGACTATTCTTTTCCCCATTCTGACACTCCTGTCAAAAATCAGTTTAGCATAGATGAATAGTTTTATTTCTGGACTCTCTGTTTTTTTAACTTTTAATTTATTACAATTTACATTCAGTATTATTTTGTATTAGTTTCGCATGTACAGCATAGGAGTTACATAATCACATAGTTTACAAAATGATGCCCCTGATACTTTCTGTACCCACTGGCCCCACACATAGTCATTACAGTATTCCTGACTGTGTTCCCTGTGCTGTACTTTACACCCCCATGACTGTTTTGTAACTGCTAGTCTGTACTTCTCAAACCCTTCACCTTTTGACCCAGCCCTCCAACCCCCCTCCCCTCTGGCAGCCTCGGTCTGTTCTCTGTGTCTATGGCAGACTGTCAGTTCTATTCCAGAGATCCGTATGCCTCTGCTTTGGACAGTACCACACTCTCTTGATTCCGGTGGCTTTTAGAAAGTTCTAAAATCAGCAAACATGTCTCTCTTCTCCCACTTCCCCCCATTTCTTGTCCTTTTCTCTGATCTCCCTTTTTCTCCTTTGATCTTTTCTGTGCTCTTTAGAGTTTAGAGCAAGGGTTCACATTCTTTTCAGTAGAGGGCCAGACTAAATATTTTAAGCTTCCCAGGCCATACAGTCTTTATCTCAAGATCTCAACTCTGTTATTATAGAGTCAAAGCAGCCATAGACTATATGCCGTTAGTGGACATGTCTGTGTTCTAATAAAACTTCACTTTTTTATTTGACACTGAAATTTAAATTGCATATGCTTTTCACACGTTAAAAAATTGTATTCTTCTTATGACTTTTCCCCCAGCCATTTAAAAATGTAAAAGCCATTCTTAATCCGTAGAACATTAAAAACAGGCAACAGGGATGTCAGTCCCTGTTTGAGAGGCATGAACCTTGAGGGAGTGTTGCAGAGGAAGGTAGAGCATCCCCCTTAATCACACAGGGCCCTGGGCCTGGAAGCTGCTCAGTAGACCCTGCCCAGGACAGGGCAGCTCTGCACTGACACATCACTGCCCACAGCCCCTCCCTCCCTGACGGCTTCATCAGGCCCTGCCCAAGGAAGCAGCAAGCCTCCATGCAGATACTGTCTGGTAAACCAGCAGTAATGATCGCCAGCAACAGATTTTCCCTTCCCTTCCCGGAAAACCTCAGTCCTCCTTGCCCCACAACTGATCCACTCTAAATCTTGCTCAGGAGAGCATGAATTTTTGAGCTGGCACAGACTCTGCCAGGCGCTGTTATATGGGACTTTGGGCAGGCTAGCTAGCCTGCTGGAGCCTCAGGTTTTCCTCATTTGTAAAAAGGGGCAGTCATGAACATTCAGCTCTTCACACAGTAAGTCCTTAATAAGAGCTAATTGCCCTTTGGCTGCTGTCATCACTGCATCCCTCGTTGTGATGGGTGGCGAGGGGCATGAAGGTGGCCATGTCCAGCGTGCAGCAGTTCCCTGAGCCCGTATCCTTACCTGTCACATGAACAAAGACATTCAGCCACTGGCTGTGGATCCTGGGGAATAGTAGGTATTTGCCCTTCTTCTTTGGCTTGAGCTAGATCAGTAGGTCTGGGGAAATTCTTATTCTGTATCACAGCCACTGTTTGGGGTTTGTCTCTGACTGTCCTGTATAGTTTCCCTGGACCTTTGAGTGAAGGGAGACGTTTTTTCCCCCTGGCTCTAAGCCCCACTCCCAGGCTGCAGGCCTTCCCTTTGCCCCAGCTGCACCCTGCACATATCTTCCCAGAAGCTCATTCTAGATCAACGGTCAACAAATTGTGTT
>PVKM010015814.1:0-27499 GCA_004027735.1 Carollia perspicillata | reverse complement strand
CCAACCTGGGTCAGATGGGGGCGTGGAGAGAAGTGGTTATGCCTGAGACATGTACTGAAGCAGGACGGCACAGGTAAATGGGAACCCAGCAAAGAGTCTTTGGAGCTAAAGCCCCCTTCTTTCTTTTCCCTTTTCTCCATTTTCTGGCTTCTTCTCTCTGGCCTGATCAAAATCTGTCCTCAGGAAAGGATCTGAGACCAACTGCCTCAGTGGGAACAAAGTCAGGAAGTTCATGTGTTTTCTGTACCCTGTTAAGAGCTTTTAAGAATCAGTGAGCAAATCAGGGAGGTAGGCTTTGTCTTGTTCAGGATTAATTCCCCAGTGCCTAGATCAGTGCCTGGCTCCTTACACTTTGTTGAATAAATAAAATCTGGAGGCCAGGGAGTCCTTCTTGGGAACCTAAAATCGCACATCTCTTGGCCCTGGGCTGTGGACCTGTGGGTCACAGGAGCTGGTCAAGAGCTTCCAGCCTCAGGATTCTACATCCACTTCCTGGAATGCAGCGCCTGCTAGTGGAAGTCTAGGGCTGCAGCCTCCTCCCTAGATGGGTTTGCCCCTTGAAGGTTTGCCTGCCTCTTTCCTAGTTCGAAGAGCTTAGATTTCAAGTTGGAAGGAGTGGGGGAAAGGACACAAACCCAGAATCAGAAACTACAAAAAGCAAGAGGTCAAGGGGAGAGGTTGTTGTCTGACTGCTTAGAGAGGGTGTCCCAGAGCAGCAGGTGACATCATCCAAGGTCAGGATCTATAGCTCTATTTCACCAGCCCAGAAACTCCATTTTGTCAGTGCACCCAGACATAAGGAGACTCAAGGGAAATGAACCATACCAACCAAATGCTTAAGACTCTAAATCAAAAACCAATAATAAGAACAACTGAGTTGTTGACAACAATGCTCTTCCCTGTAAGAACATCTACATGGGCAGTCAAATCATTATCTAAAGTCAGAGCAAGGGGGATCAAGTGAGTGACCTCAGAAAAAGATACTATAAAGTTATGAGAGTTGTGTGCACCCATCTCCAGGATAGCTATACCTGCCAAGAAGGCCAGAAGTCAGAAGTGCAGGAGAACACCTTCCCCTTCTGTTATTCTTCCTACAACCAGGAACTTTCTGTTTCGCTTTCTTTTTAGAGTATTCCTGACCTCAGAACATACTTCAGTTGCCTTGGATGAATATGAATGACTAGAGTGGATTACCTCCGATAAAGTATGTTGGTGGTTTTTATTTTGTTGGTTGACTGTTTTTACTTGTAATACTGTTAGAGGGAAACTAACAGATTCTGGGAACAGCTCATTGCCCAGTATTGAAGCAGCTGCAGGACTCGGAGGATGGATGGTGGCAGGGCCATCAGGGTAAGAACCTAAGCCTTTCCTTGCTTCCCTCCCTGACACCTTATTCCAGCCTATGGATTTAAAAACCTTCAGTGTGGCTATTCTCTGAGTGTCAGAGGCATGAAAGTTGTCACATTTCTGTTGGGTTGCCAGTTTTATTTTTGCATGTGATGTTGATTTCATATTCACATATACATACATATGTGTTGTGTGTATCCCTTAAATCTGGCAGTTTCTTTGGTTCACCTTCCCCCATTCTGTTCTCTCATGGTCTGAGCTGTCCTATTGCATGGCTTTAAACTCATCAAATTTAGGAAACTGACAGTGGGGAGACCTGGGAATTACAGTCCTCAATTGTGTCTTACTCTTAACACGCCATTCAGTAAGTCTCTCCCTGTGGATTGTAGGTAAGGGGAAACAACCCCACTGCAATGTCCATCTCCCCAGGAATGCTTCCGGACTTACTTTGCCACATAACCCCAAGTCCCCTGGGAGCAGCTGGAGCGGTTCAGTCTTCACTGAGTCCTACCTGATTCCTTCCTTGACAGTGATACATCTTCTATCAGCCACCTGAAAACCAAATTCAAAACGTACTTATTTTATCTTTTGCCATTGTATAATTTCGACTTGCTCTGGTCTAAAGTCAGGTAGCAGACACGGAACAATCACAAAGAATGTGGCTTCCCAAACCTAAAAAGAAGGGCGCCCTTGCCGTGTTATTGTTCCCACAATGCCGTGACTCGGATTCGAACCGAGGTTGCTGCGGCCACAACGCAGAGTACTAACCACTATACGATCACGGCAAGCTACCGGGACGCCACAAGCCACCCCCAGCTAAATACTGTCCTCTTGTATAGGGCCACCATTCTTCCCAAGTTGACCAGTATCAGTCAGGCTCCACTGGCCTTAGTACTCAGAAGCAGAGTGCGGGCACCGTGAACTCCAGGGCCATCCAAAGTCTCCGCAGGTCGCCCCCAGGGACTATGAAAGAAAAGACGTGGAAGTGCTTTGCAAACTTAAAGGACTCCAATGAGGCCAGGCCGACGTAGCCTATAGGGATGTGAGACCCCAGAGTCGACCAAAAGGTGGCCCTAGATCCCTCTCATACCCACCGTGCCCCGGGGCTCAAGCTATCTGAACAGATTCTGGTTCGGAATGGGGCTGTTAAGTTCTACAAGAAGGAAAATCAGTTCCGACTCCTCCGCACAGCTTCCTTTGTGACACCGGAAAAGGGAAGACCCAGAGCAGCCTCCCTGGAAGTGAAGCGGAGGAATCCGGCCCGCGAACTAGTCGGGACTGAAATCCGGAAAGCAAAGAGAAGAACGCTCCAATTTACGCTCAGAAAACGGCGAGTCTGGGACTGGACGGGAAGGAGCCCTGACAAATCAGTGACACGTCGAGGGGCGGGGCGTTTAACACACAAGGTCTCAGAAGAGGAGTTTCGTTTCCTAAGTCCCCGGTAGCTCGCCGTGATCGTATAGTGGTTAGTACTCTGCGTTGTGGCCGCAGCAACCTCGGTTCGAATCCGAGTCACGGCATTGTGGAAACAATAACACGGCAAGGGGTCCAGTTTTTATAGCTCTCTTCCGTTTTTCGCGAGGGGTCCTTTTAGGACTTTCAGAAAATGGGTTCCAATTCCCTTGTGAGGGTGCGAAACGACGTTTTCTCCAGCTCTGACCATATTGGACTTACGACATTTATAAGCTTCCAGTTACTCTGGCTCTACGGGTGTTACTGTTCTTGGAGGCAAGCACAAAGCACTCACAAGGCTATTTTGTCACAAGTCTGTAAGAATTTCCACGGCAGCGCTGGAAACAGATTCCCAATAATAGGGAGAGAAGGGTTCGCAGAGCAGGTGACCTGTGAAACAGCTCTTAAAGGCACAAAGAAAAATTGTCATCAGCCAGGATAATCTCTTGTGCAAAAGGCTTAAAGAGCTATGTATCGTAATTCCTTTGTAAATTTTCTCTCTTCTCCATCCCCAAGACGCCCAAAGGCCCTGGCCTGACAGGCGCTTCTCAAGGACCTGTTGAGTGAATGAATGCAAGTAATTAGGGAAATGGGAAACGACTCTGTTGGAGAGCCAAGAGATGAACTGGAAAAAGTAGACAAGTTTCTTGCAGTCTACAGTGTGGGAGTGAATGGTGGAGCGGTCAAACGTTTCAATTCGTGTTTAGCAAGATCCCTCTGGCGATTCTGTAGGGGGTGGTGTGCGGGGAGGTGGGTGGTTGATTACCGCAAATGACACTGGAGAGGTGAATGAGAACTGGTTCGTGGCTTCACTTTTCAGAACCGGTGGTGCCTTCTGAGTTTAGCAAAAAGCCACCGCCTACTTTGAACTCGGCCTGGTTCTAGGCGCCGTGGGGTGGGAGCACTGATAGACAAGAAAAACCTAGCCTAGGCCCTGCTACCGCCCAGAGGCACAACAGAGATGGGCACCGAGTGCGGCGGGAGCTTTGCGGAGTGGGCAATCAGGGCCATCGGGGAAAGAGAAGCTGCAAGGAAGTGGGTGTCGGAGGGAGGAGAACGGCAGTGCGTGATGCTTTGAGACCCTTCTACGTGGCCAACCGGCTTGTAGGGGTGTCCACCTCCTCCGCAGAGGCGGCGTTGTGTTACTTCTGGGGGGGGATCAACGAGGAAGAGAACCCCTCAGGAGGGCCCCTGCAGACCCAGGATCCCTTGAAGGGTCTCCCGGGCACAGAAGATGGGTGTCCTTCAGGGAATGGGAGTTAAAGCTTGTGAACACTCTGATTTCCGGCCAGTCCCGTACTTGATACACAAATTGTCACCTCTAAATTCCCGCTTCACTCACATGGAACCCACCCTCCCCCACTGCATTATCACCAAATCAGAGGCTACAGGACCGAAACGGGAAAAAACGCGAGCAACTGGCGAGAGTGCAATGCGCCTGCGCATTCTCAGACTCAGCCTAAGGCAGGAGCCCCGCCCCATAGGTGGGCCGTTCAGTGACGTGCACGCTGGGAAAGCGTCTGACTACTGAAAAGGATACTAAAAAAGGCTTAGTCCCAGGGCTCCGGTAGCTCGCCGTGATCGTATAGTGGTTAGTACTCTGCGTTGTGGCCGCAGCAACCTCGGTTCGAATCCGAGTCACGGCATTGTGGGAACAATGGCACGGCAAGGGGCTTGTGTTTTATTTACTTTTCCTCTTTTCCCCAGTTGATGTTTTATAAATACTGTAACTCTTCTTGAAATAAACTACTGTACCTCTCTACCGTAAAGGCTGAGCGACTTCTAAGGTCAATGCCTTCAGTAGTTCTAATTTAATGCTTCAGCTCCGTATCAAGCTGTTCAAAAATCGGCGTCTAAATCATTCCCCTACACCAACAAAACAGCGCCCCTCTCCGTGCAAGGTCCGTGACCTTGCTATATTTTTCTTTTCATGCATTTTTTTAAAAACTGAATTGTTCTCTTTTAAAGAGAGAGTGCATGTGCACAAGTCGAGTGAAAAGTAATCCTCCCTCTCATTCTTCACCCCATTCACCAATTATTGCCAATTTCAGGTATATCTTTTCATGACAGTCTTTGTATAAACACTTATATATGTATGTATGTGTGTGAATATATTCCCCCTTGCTTCTTGCAAAATACAAATGGCCTCTTCCCTTCTCTTCCAGATGTCAGAACTTGATGTGATACATTTGCTCTGGTAGGCAATCTTCCTTTACAGGGAAAAATAGTACACATACCTTGAAGGAATCGCCACCCACCCTGATCTTGTCCTTTTTCTCCCCAAGCCCGGGCTCCTGGGCTGGGGAGGGTAAGAGATGTTTGCATTGGTAAGAGTGTGCAAAGTGATTCATTACTGTGCCCACAAAAACCTTTTGATGAGAGCCTGGCCTCTGTTGGGAAGCAGCCCTATTTTGATTTCAGGTTGGAAGTGCAGGAAAGCAACCTGGGTTTAGAACTGGGAAGAGGAACTTGTTAATATTTGGAGATTCTCTACTTCCATCTCTCACCAATCCTACTGTCAGGATCCAACTTAAATCACAAACCACTGAAGTTAGAAAATTCAAGTTCACTGAAGGCAGAACAAAATCTTGCTATGTTTGTGTTCCAAGCACACATCTTCTCCATAAATATTTGAACAGAGGTTTCTTATGGAGTCCATAAATGAGTGAAGTGGCCCGGTTCGCTTTTTGACTGCATCTTAAGTTGTATTCTTTCAACACAGAACCATGTTATTTTTATATCAGACAAATAGAAAACTTGGCCCAAACGAAGCTCCATCTACATCCAGAATCTCAAAGAACAGACTGCATATGAGTATACTAGGATATATTAATCCTCTCAAGGTTGTGGGCTGAGATGTGCCCAAGGCAAGGCAAAGACCAGACTTAGGGGAAGGCAAAACACAGAAGGGATCAGAGCTCAGGACAGTACTGAGCATCCAAAGTTAGGCACAAACAAAAGTGAGGACACCCCATTCAGCCAGTACCCAGTAAGAAAAGTGAGAGCTAAGGACTAGGCCTTGGGACATGTACAAATTTAGGAGGTTAATAGAGGAAGACAGGATGTGGCCTGAAAGAAAGGAGGAGAACCAGAACACTGTCATTTTCAGGAATGTTTTGGAGAAGATTCCAAGCACAAAGGAGGTCAGCAAACTCAGGTGCTGCAAAGGAGAAAGAGGAATGAATGAAAATCATTAGGTTTGTTACTTAGAAGTCATTGTTGACTTTAAAAACTTTCCATGAGAACAACTGGACAATATATATCAAGAATCAGAAAAATTATATATACTCTTTGCCCCGATAATTCCACTTTTGGGAATCTTGCCAAAGAAAAGAATCCTAAATTTGGAAAAGTTATCTGTATAAAGATGTTTATTACAGAATAACTTGGGAGAAAGGACCGTGGAAATAGCCTAAATGCTCAACAAATAAAAATGCTGAGGAACATTTGGTGGTATATTAAATAGTCACTTTAAAAGTATTAAATCAACTTTTAATACCATTCGCAACTAAAAAGATTAAGATTTCCTTGAAGAAATGACTATTTACAGGTCTGCAACAGGGAAGTACAAGTTGAATGTGAAATATCTTGTGTGAGAAAGCAAGTAAGTGCTTAAAGATTGATGGGACCAAGTCAAAAAGACACAGAAGCCTTCTGAAAGGGCTCCTATTGGACAAATTTGGGGCAATTTGAGCATCAAAAACAATATTGATAGTAGTGGGTTATATCATATTGAATTTTTTAAAAAAAAAAGAATTTTTGAGACAGTGGGGGGAGAGAGAGAAAGGAAGAAGGAGGAGGAAGAAGAAGAGAAGGAGGAACTCTCGATAGAAGAATTCCAGATAATAAATGCAGAAGAAATGACAGAATTAGACAGCGTTTTGCAATCCCCAGTAGAATAACAAATGCAAGCATAGGGCATCATGGAAGTTAAAACCACTGGGTAAAACACTTTTGGAAGCAAATAGTGAAAAACTCTTAGGAAATCACACCAGAGCTTACTTTAAGTTGCAAAGTTGAGAGATCTGATGAAATCCAACTTAACCAAGATATAAAGCCTAGCATCACTAATAACGACACAAATGTGCACTATTGGCCTCCCAGTGGGACACACTGGGAGGTCCGCAACATCCCCTATGTAGCAGTCTTTTCAAAACTGGAAAGTCCTTTAATTTGTTAAATTTAATATTTATTGTATTTTTTCCCATTACCATTTAGTACCCTTATACCCCTCCACCCCCAGCTAGAAAGTCTTTTTAAAAATGTTTACCCTGAATCTAATCATGAGCAAACTATAGGAAAATCTAGAATGTGGGACATTCTACATGACCACTGCCTCAGACGCTTCAAAACAACCAATGCCATGAACAACAAACTAGCAACAATTCAATGGGGAACTGTGTAAAATTAAAAGAGACTAAAGAAACTTAAACAAATGCAATGAGGTAATCTTGATTAAATCCTGAATTTAAAATATATGTGACATTTTGGAGGGAAAATAGACAAATTTCAGTATACACTGTATAATAGACAATACTATTTTGATAATGGTTTTATGGCCCTATAGAAGAATTTCTTATTCTTGGGAAATGGCTGCTGAAGTATTTAGAAGTAAAGTGTCATGATATTTTCAACTTGGAATCAACTGCTTAAGAAAAAGGGATAGAGCCAGTGTGGCAAAATGTTAGAAACTGGTGAGTCCAGGTGAAGGGTATACAGATTTCTACTGTGCTTTCTTTGAGCTTTTTTGTAGGTTTGAAATTTTTTGAAAAAGGAGTTGGGAGAAAATAAAACATGACAAAAATGGGGAAATTATGCAGTATTAAATTAAAAAATAAAAACAAAATTTTGTATACCACAAGCATAGCTCTATAACATAAGAACAAGATAAATAATTTTATTCATTTCAACATTTGTTAAGCTCTTGCCACATGACAGGCTCTGCACTAAGTGATGGGAACACCTTCCTCCCCTTCAGAAACTCCTTTTCTCGCCTTCCCTAGCTTTTCCTCCCAGGATATTATTTCCCAGTGATGCTTAACATGCAAGACTTTGGATCTGGCCAATTCCACCCAAGCCTCGGAGGACCCTTGCTGTGACAGCCTCACCTCTGTATCCTTGGATTCTAGCAAGCTACCTGGCCCCACGAGGCTCTCAACAACCCCTGCCTCCAGAAGTCCGCATTCAGGGAGGGTGGGCGGGGAGGAAACTAACTGCATTAACTGATTCTTTAATACAAGATTAAGTACATGGTGCACACAAGGTATTACAGCATTTTAATGATCATTTAAACACTACCTTTATGATATCCTCTCCTCTCCTAATTTTATTTCCTACTCTTCCCTGCTATGGGTTCTCCCCTTCTTTATGGCATTCTGGTTCCCATCTCAATGCCTTTGCTCAGCTCATGCTGACCTCCTAGCTTGGAGTGACCTTTCTTTCACTCTTTTGCTTCACCTGTCCAAATCCTACCCAGCTTAGGTCTATTTTTACAATGTGCATATGTTATTTTCCCTCTTGAAGCCAGGTGGAATATTAGATATTTCAGTATGTCCTACAGCCCTGCTAATCAAAGTGTGGTGGGGGAAACCAGCAGCATCTGTATCAGGGAGCCTATTAGAACTAGAGTCTAGGACCCTACCCAGCTAGACCTTCGGAAGCAGAAACTGCAATCCAACAAGTTACCTGGGAGATTCACATGCCCATTAACGTTTGAGAAGCGCTGTCTTATAACACCAACTAGAATATGCATTAAGCAGAAACTCAAATATTTTGAGACCTGGAGCCCTGGTAATCCTAGGGGGTTCTCAGTTTTGCCATCCCTTCACTCTCTATTCCCCCAGCTGTGAGCCCCCTTCGTTCTTTGCTCCCTCACAAGGTAGATGTGAGCCTAAGAGTGAGAGAGACACGGAGGTAATGCCCAGGGGGATGATGATGAGGTGAAGGTGCTACCTTCCTAGCAGAGCCAAAAGCAAATATTGGCATCTGCTTCAGGGCTACAACATTTCTGGGGAGAAATTGGCTTTACTTCTAAGACAAAAATGCCAACTATCCTTTCAGCATCCGAGCCTCAGGATAAGAGATTTGTGATAGACAACAATGAAACTGTTTCTAGACTTGATTTATTGACTTGTCTGTTTCTATTCGTCACTAATCTGATTGACAATGAAACCTGGGATGTGAATTAAAGTGATTCCTGCATGTGCGCACGCTGCGGTCAGGGCCCGGTGGGCCTGCTCGAAGAGGGTGCTCCCATGAATAAAAGGCGTTTATGCGGGGGCTTTTTGCATGTGGCGAGGGCGTGCCTCTAGGAAGTTGATTGTGATGGGATATGTGTCTCTCTGGTTTGGGAAGCAACGTGGGCTCGAGTTTGTGCGGTGCGAACAGTTGGATGGGAGGAGGTAGGTGGGCCTCCCACGAGGGAGGGGGTAGTTACAGACACATCTTAGAAACAGCTCCTTTTCTCGCCCTTTTTAGCTTTTCTAGGATATTATTTCCCAGTTAGTGGGCCTTGGGAGAGGGTATGGGAGGGGTGGAAGGTGCCCGAGGGCTCCCCTCTTGGCGTCGCGCACCAGCTGGAAGCTGGGGAGGGAGAATTGATGGGGATAGGTGCGCCCCCACAGGGGCACGCGTGGCGACACGTGGAGGATTCACAGATTCATCCTCAGTCCGGGAATCGCATCCCCTGTCCTAGGATCGCCCGCTTTTCTTCTCGAGTCCACACCTCTGGAAGCCCGCGCCCTGCTGCTCCGCGGGGGCCGGCGGAGGTCAGCCCTGTGAGGCAGCGGAACCCCGCCCCTCCCTTGTTACCGAGGAGCCCCGCCCCCTCCCGTCGCCCAGCGGAGCTCCGCCCCCGCCTCCGCCCCCCGCGCGACCACAGCGCACCCCCAGCTCAGTCTGGCTGGCCCCATGCTACTGAGCGGAGCCCCTCCGGCGGGCTCCGGCCCGGGGCCGCGGGCTCAGGGGAGCGCGGGGAGCGGCCCGGGCGGGTCGCGCCGGGGGGCTGGGGGCACCGGAGCCGGCCCAGGAGGGGGCAGCAGTGGCGGAGTAGCCAAGTGGCTCCGGGAGCACCTGGGCTTCCGTGGCGGGGGCGGCGGCGGAGGTGGGGGCAAACCGGCTCCCCCGGAGCCGGACTATCGCCCCCCCGTACCCTCTCCCGCCGCACCCCCCGCCCCACCGCCGGACATCCTGGCTGCCTACCGGCTGCAAAGGGAGCGTGACTTCGAAGACCCCTACTCCGGGGGTCCGTCTGGCTCCACTGCCCTAGCCACCCCGGCCGTTCCCGGCCCCACGCCGCCCCCGCGCCACGGCTCGCCCCCCCACCGCCTTATTCGGGTCGAGACCCCCGGTCCCCCAGCGCCCCCCGCCGAGGAACGGATCTCTGGAACCCCAGCCAGCAGCGACAGGGTGAGTGCCTTGACGGGCGGGGGTGACCAGGGGGAGAGGTGGTAGGTGGTCCAGGGCTTCGGAGTGGGACAAAGGTGGCCTGACCTGGGCTGGGCCCCTCTGTGTCACAGTTTCTGGCGGACACGATCTTAGTCCCTGACCCCGGGACTCGGAGTCTTCATCCACCTTTGTTCAGATTCTCGACCTACAGTTAGGACGTGTGCCCCAAACTCTGCTTGTATCCCCTATTATCGTCCCAGGACTTGGTGACCCTCCCCCTCCGGGGCTCTGCTCTCCTCATCGAGGCCCCCTGGAGCCTAATCAGTCAGCCTTTTTCTAACGGGATTTGAGTCCTGTACCCTACCCCGCCCTTCATGGCCATTCTGCCCCCTGGGAGCAGCAGCTCACTGCCCTTTGATCTCTGACCCCTCCCCCCAGGGCAGAGCCAGCACAAAGCTCCACTCCTCCTCCCCTGGGAACCCAAGCATCCTTGCAGGTGCTGAAGCCACAGGAAGGAGGTGAAGGCTGGGGTTTCTCACACGGCAAGAGCTGGCCTTTGCCTCACCCAGTCGGACTGGAGCCGGGTGGACTGTTGTTCTCGGGACCAGGACGGGAGTATGCAGCTCTGTATTAAGGATGCTGACCACTGAGGTTCAGACAGACCCACTACTGCACTTCTTCTCTTGTCCCCTTTGGAGTGGGGACAGTTACTGCTCAGAACTTGTTGCCCAGAAGGGGCCAAGCAGCTGAAACCACTCCTCTTCTCCTCTTGGCCTCCCACTCCCTTGGTTATTCTGAGTGTGGCTAGAGCCTTTCATGGACCTGCAGGCTTGGGAGAGAGGAGAGCCCAGCATTCACTGTCCTGAGAACACCCGCTGTGCCTCAGAGAGCCCTGGTGGGGAAGCCACTCCCTGCTCAACCTCAGTTTGGCCTGTCCCTCCTTGACAGCTGAAAGCCATCCCCAGGACCCTCTAGCCTTAAGTCCTGTGATGCTCCGGGCTGCTCTGGCTCTGTTGTCCCTCTTTACTCACCCCTGGGTGCTCAGTTCGGGGGCTATTCCCCTTTCCTCAGCTTTATTGGATTGGAGAGCAAAGTTGCTGTCCGAATCCACAGGCTCCAGGGTTGAGACTTTCGGCCAAGAGAGTACCATCCTGCCTGATTTCCTGGATGAGAGAAATATGTCAGGGTCGGAGCAGGAGCCTTAGGAATGTGAATTATTTTCCCCCTAGCTCCTGCCATGGGGCAGGGCCGCCCATCCTGGGTTAGGACTCTTAGTCCGCAGGGTCCTGTGCTGTGCTTTCTTCACATGTCGTTAGTCCTCTTTTTTCCTAATTTTCTTGGGGGATGTGATGGCGGTGGTGGCAGTAAGGCAGAGGGAACACTAGACCTTGTTCTTACTATTGATCAGTTAATCTCCTCCTCTCTGCCCACAGCCCATCGGCTTGTGGGCCTGAGTTGCTGGCCTTCTTCCTCTTAGACTACCCACTAAGCTGTGGGCTCCTCTGGGACAAGGACCATGTTTTCCTCATGTCTGTGTCTTCCAAGTGATTGACACAATGCTGGGCATAAAGAGGGTGCATAACTATATCCTGAATAGTGACTGTCCATTGCCAGGGTGACCCAAGGGTCAGAGAGTCCCTTTATATATTTCCCCACAAAAATCCTGCAGTGAAGGAGCTGTGCCCACACAACCATGCATAGACCTACAGCCTCCTCTCACTGAGGTGTCCATACCTCACGCTGGGTCAGCTCTGTGATCTGTGGGCCGTTCAGACCTTGGGGGCCAAGAGCTGTCTGACTCCTTTGTCAGCTGCAGGGACAGGAACAAGATCCAGCAGGATCTCCTGGGAGCCACACAATCTGTGGTTTCTTCACCGGGTATGATGAGAAGGACCCGGGATGCCATCTAGGATGGCTCAGGGGCAGGGATGCTGTTTCCATGGGCCCTGACACGGGGCCTCCCACCATTCAGAGACAGCAGCTCCACCCCTGTCACAGCAGAGTTTGGGGGACCCCAGAGGCTTCCTCTAGGAATAGTGCAGACAAGCTACCTGAGCCACTTACCCTAATCCAACTGTCAGCATATGCCTGCAGAGCTCACACAGGGGTGCTGCCCCTGGACAGCGAGCTGGCCTGGCTCCTGCCCTGTGGCAGTGCCGAGCCAGTTTTTCTGTTCTGTGTGGCTGCTCTCTCCCTTCTCTCTGTTCTCCCTCCTCTCAGCCCTGCAGGTCCTCTTGGCTTTTGGGTCACTTCCTGAGGTGAGGTATGGATTGAGGACCAGGATGTACCTTGGTCTGGTCAATTTCTCTCCTTCTCCTACAACCCAGTGACTGGTGCTGGGGGCAGGGGGTGGGGGACAGAACCCTCTGAAAAGGGCTGGGTTGTGAGGTTTGCTGAAATGGGTGGAAATGCTTCTGTGATGAGCCAGAGAGACTGAGGGGAAATGAGCTCAGTGACTATGGGGTAGGAGAGAATGGGGACTTAGACAGGACCCTGAGAGGCCCAGGGGGCTCAGGACCATTAGCCTTCTCCCCGTGCAGCACTCTGGCTGTTGGCCCACCCTGAGGCCCACTGCTGCAGTTGGCAGGGGTGGCAGGGTGGCCATCTGGGCAGGCCTGGCAGGGCAGGTGTGGGACCAGCAGGAGCCCCGCCCTGCACAGGATGGGAAGGCAGGGACTTGCCATCTGGTCACAGGAAGAGCTCCCTCACAGTGTTGGGCCCTTTCTGGCCTCCAGGCTGTGCTCTGAGAGAGGGTTAGAGACCTAGGCCTTCCCTTGCTTTGCTCCCTTTTCTCAGACCTTTTCAATAGGAAAAACCTGGTATAGGAAAGGGGGATGGGTATGGGACAGGGCCCCTGATTGGATAAAGCTTTGAGCTGTTTGTGGCCATCTGCGCAGTGTCCTTTGCCTCCATCATGCCAAGATGTGTGTGTGTTTGTGTGTGCGTGCGTGTGTGTGTGTGTGTAAGTGACAGAGAGAGAGATGTGGTGGGAACAATGAGACCAGCACCCTGTATGATGTGAAACTAGGGCTCTTGTTCTTAGCTCATGGAGGTGTCTCTGGGGCTCACGAACCTCCAGAAATTATGCAGATATTTGGGTACATGAGCATTTTTTCTGGGAAAAGGCTCAGAGCTTTCAGATTCTCACAGGGGTTCACAGGGCCCAAAATACTAAGAACTTAAAAAAAACCCATCTACCTCATAGATGGTATCGACTTGGACTTAGATCCTGCAGCCCCAAATTCAGAATGAGTGAACAGACAAGTAGGAAGAGTGTGGTAAAGCGAAGGAGACATTAGGGTGTCTGAAATCAAACAGGACATGCCTGCCCTGGGGTTAGAAGGAGGGGTAGGGGCCTTCCTTCTTACCCAGTGTTCACTGAGCGTTTCTGTATCATTCAGCGACACATTAAGTGACACCTAGGTGCTGAAAGGGACTCACCACTCAGAAGACCTGGTCCTGACTTTTTTGAGTTGCTGGTTTGTGTTAATTTTCCTTGTTATGATTTCTACAGAGTCTGCAGGTCTGTTTATCGCGCACATAACCTCCAGTGGAATGGAAGTAGAGGGAGAAGAAAAGGGTCCAGATCCGGGACCTTTGTGGACTGGTTAGACCTCTTAACCCTTTGTGGCCTGAGCCGGCCATCTGTGGTGCTGTTGGTGTTTCGGGGAGGGCCGGGCCTTAAGGTCTGTGGGGTTGTGTGGCAGGCCTGTCCATTCCACCCAGTGCCACCTCCTCACACTGCAGCACTCAGTCCCTCTGGAAAACACGTTTGGCTTGTTGGCTTGGCCAGAGACTCGGTGACACTTCAGCCCTGGCATTCCGTCCACTGAGAGTCGGGAACAGCTGGGACCCTGTGGACCGTGAATGGGAATGGGAGCAGCCAGTCGTGGCCTGGGCTTGGAGGGGGTGCGTGCTGCCCACTCCAGTTGCCCCCCTCACAGAACCAGTGAGATATTATGTGACAGCAGAGGCAAGGCCCAACCCCTACATGCAGGGAGCCTGTGGTGCCTCCTGAGCCTGGGTCCCAGATGTGGGGCTTCACAACACCTCAAGATGCGTCAATCTTTGGAGCTTGTTCTGTGTCTGTCACTGTGAGCTCCTATAGGACCCAGGAATTTGGTCTTTTCATGTTTAATAATATGATGGCGGAGAACTTACCATGTGTCTGGTGCCATTTTGAAGAGGCTGGCATGCATTAGGCCAGTTGATCCTTACAACAGCCCTATGAGGAAAATTCAGTTATTACCCCCAGGTCATATACAGGGAGACTGAAGCACAGGAATGCTGATTTCACAGCTAGTGAGTAGGACAGCCTGCCCCCAGACTGCCTGCCGGCACCATGCCAGGGGCCCCTTGCACTCACGGAGAGGAGCCCTGCAGAGCAGAGGTGTTCACTAGCATTTGCTAATGAACAAGGGGAAGGAGACTCAGAGAAGGAGTGAGGAGTGTGTTCTGGGCTGAGTTCACCAGTTTCTGATCGACGAAGGCCAGCACTTGCCACCCAATCTTGATGTAGCCACAGACACACCTTATAACGGTCTTAAGAGGGTTGGTGGCATTGATTGAATGTCTGTGATGTTGGAATGTTTTACAAGCATGTTATTGCTTTGTAATTAGAAAGGATAATAACAAATTTGTTTCATGTGAAGGAATTTCCCTGGCAGATAACATTGGGACAGGCATTCCAATAAGTGGGAACCAAAAAAAAAAAAAAAACAGTGGGAACACAGGATGAAAAAGTTGGATCTCAGGGGATGTAAGTAGTATACCATTACCCAAACTGACAAACTCTCAATTGAAAAGGATTTCATAGTTAAATACTTTAGATAAATGCTCAATTAAACAAAATTAGACTGCTCTCTTTGCTATAGAACTTCTCAGAGACTTTAACATGCTAGTGTGTATTTGTTGCTCCATTTCCCAATTTTCTGGAAAATCTGTGGCAAGGCACTGAGAGGCAGGAGACCTGGCTCCCAGTCTTATTTCTGCTGCTACAAGCTGTGCACCCTAAACAAGTTCCTAACATCTGGGGCTTTAATACCTGGACAAAAGAGGTTATCATCAGGGCTAACATTTGTTGAGCACTGACTCTGGAGTAGCCTCTGGGCCAAGGACTTTTACATTCGTTGTCCTCTTCCCAATCCCCTGAGGTAGGTATTAATACTATCCCCATTTTACAAATTTAAAAAAAAAAAAAAAAAAAAAAAACAGAGGCATCCAGACATTAAATGTAAACTAAAGAAGTGGAGAAAGGGAGCAGTAGTAGATTTTGGGGACCATGCAGAGCCAAATGCTATGATGTCTGTCCCCTTGCTCCCCCTGGATGGACAAGCCCCATGGGGGGCGGAGGTCAGGGACTCCCAGCAGGGCCCAGCTGCAGAGTGGAAGGTCGAACCAGATGGTGGGCCTGCCGCGACCTCAGGAGAGGCTTGGGCAGGAAGGAGAGTTGAAGCCTGACAGCTGCTTCGGGAGGGGCACTGCCCGGTTGGAACAGGCACAGGAGCCAGCTCCTGGAGGTGTACCCTGCTGGATGATAGATGGGAGGGGGGGGTCTGGTTGGCAGGAGGTATGGGGACAAGGGGGTCCTCTGGGCAGCAGCTACTTATATACTAGTTCAGAAATAGTTCAGCATTTTAACAGAGTTGTAACTCTACCAGGGGGTTGCCTCAATAGCAGCCCTGGTCTTAGTGCCTTCCCTGCTAGTTTCTCCCTTCTGCCCTTGAGCCAGAGACTTTGATCCCCATTCCAATGTCAGTTCTGCTCCTACACTGCTACTGGTTGGTCAGAGTTCAGATGAATGGGGATCAGAGAGTCTGTGGGTCTGAGAAGAGAAGGAGGCCTGTTGAGCCTCCAGGAAATGTGCACTGTGTGCCAGGCTCTGATGGGCTCACTGTACAAGAGTGAGCACATTAGAGTCCAGTGAAGAGCCCATACACAAAATGAATTCTGGTAAGGCAGAGGTGTCAGGAGCAGCTTCCCCCACTGAGCAGTCGGGCCTTCTCACATGACCTAGAAGCCTCTGGGAAGCAGGCTGGGCCTATGACAAGAATCTTTTGTGTCCAGGGCAGGTGCCCGTCCTGCCTGGCTTCCCAGCAGGTGTCTCTGCTGCTGTTCCTGACCTCCAGCTCCATGGGCACCTCCTCTGGGCACCCTACTCCAGGGTGGGCAGCCTGGGCTTCCTGGAATAGGGTGTGGAGCCAGGAGTGGAACAGAGGAGCCATTGAGCTGCCCGCAGAGCTGCCACCTGGGCGCCCACAGGCACCCAGGGCTGGCGCTGGGGAGGCCCACGCTGGACTGGGAGGAGTCATACCTCTGGGCACTGGCCCAGGACTCCAGTGGGAAGGGCGCTGCATGGGGCTCTGACCAGGCGTGGTGAGGGAAGGGCTGGGGGTCTCTGTGGAGTTGGGGAGGGTTGCTTTGGTTCACGGAGAAGCTTCCAGGGTCTCAATCCCCTTGTCTGGCCCCCTACCCCACCCCACCCAGATTTATGCTTCCTCCCTCTTCTGAATGAACAAGAAAATGTACTCCTTCGTCCATCTTCCTATTTTATGCGAACTGATTTACTGAGCACTTTTAGGCCCTGGGAATTTAGCAATAAACATGGTTCCTGCCCCCAGGAAGCTCACAGTCTGCAGGAAAACAGATAATAAAACAAGTATTTACTGCACATGTGATAACTCAGCTCAGAGGCACCTAACCAGACCCAGGGAAAGAATGGAAAGGGTTTTTTCTGAAGAAAGAAAAGAATCTGATCCAGGCAGAGGGAAAACTTTTGAGGTGAGAAAGAAAGCATAGAGTTTTCAGGTAACAAAGTGATTTGAGATGGGTGAAGAGAAACCAAAAAGGAAAGTAGAATCTCTAAATCTCTTTAACGATGGACTTTTTCTTGTAGCCACTGGAGAGCCATTGCAAGGTTTAAGGATAGCCTGTCCATTGATTCAGTCATTGTTGAGTAGCTGCCATGTGTGAGTACGAGGCTGGGTGCTAGCCGGGCATGGTACCCAGTGGGCTGGCACCAGAGCCCCTTTGGTCAAGTGGGTGGGGCGCGTTGGAGGCCTTGCCAGCTGGCCTGGAAGGAAGCAGCCTGGAGAGGGAGGGAGTGAGTGGATTTCTGTTCTTTACTGTGAGGAAGGAGGATGAGGGGTGGTGGGCTCCAAGGGAGATAGGCAGTGATCCAATAGAAACATCTTTCTAGTTCCTACTGGGGGCCAAGTATTTATTGGAGCTGGAGAGACAAAAATGCTGAAGAGCTCCGGGCTGGTGGATGGTATGGTGGTGCCAGTCTTCTCGGAAGCAGGCAGAGATCTGAGGGAGGAAGGGAGCTGGGTGGCTTGACTAGAACAAAGTGAAATAAGTAGTGAGCTGAAGAACTGAAGGATGAGATGGTAGGAGCCTCTGGGGCGTGCTTCAGAGACCCTGGAGGGGCGTGCAGCAGTCTAAGAACATGAGAATGGCGTGTTCATGGGTCCCCTTTTCCATCTCTGCTAGGGCTCCCCAATCTTCAAACCCACGGCAGGGAGGTGACCCCTACTGCCTCCTGGCCCAACTGGCTCCCACAATCCTGATCTGTGGGTTCTTGGCCGAGAACCAAAGCCTAGACCAAGAATGGAGGAGAGGCGGGAGGGGCCCCTCCCCATGCTGCTGGCCCCAGAGCCACCTTTTGTCAATGCCTGTCAACCCACTCGCAGTGCTCCCCTGAGGGGCTGGCAGCCCTGGGTGGGCTGGGCTCTGTCTCTGCCTCAGCCAGTCCTCCCCTCCCTGCCCCCCAGGAGCCTGTGCCCAGCTTGGAGAAAGGCTCTATTGTCCTCAGCTGCACCCCGCCCTAAGCACCTTGAACTCCTCTGCAGGGTTTGTGCCTTGCAGTTCCCTCTGCCTTGACTGGGAGCAGGGACAGAGGGGTGGCTGTGAGCCACTTGTGTGGGAAAAAGTGGAATGTGGAGGGCCAGGGCCTTCAGCGGAGCCCAAAGCCTGGCTTTTCTCATGTCTGTCCTAAGGTCTTTCTCCTGGGACAGCCAAGATGCCCACTGGTGGCAGGTTGGCAGCACGATTTTGTACAAAGGGCACAGGTTCCAATCCTGGTTCCTCCATTTAGCGGTGTGGTCTTGGGCATGCTGTTCCCTACCTGCTTTGCATCTCTATTTCCTTAAAATGGGGATGATACCCACATGATAATATGATGGGTGTTATGCAGATAAACCACAGAACTGTGGCATAAAGTGAGACTCAGTCTTTCTGTTATTGATGGTCAGCAAATATATTTTTGTTCAGCATCTGGTAGCATTCTGGTAGGCATGGACCAAGCTAATCTCCAAGTTGCCCACTGTGCCCTGCTCAGTATTTGAACTTTTCCAACACCGCTATAACCAGTTCTCTGAATTAATGCCTCTGTGGAACCACCTGGTACAAGCTCTTGCCCTGCCTGGACCCTGACTGAGGCAGGCCTTAGGGTCCAGAGCCTCATCCTAGCCATTTAGCCTAGGAAATGGCCCAGAGGCACACAATTAACAGAAATGAAAGTACCACTCTTCAACAATCTAGTGGGAGAGCCCTGCAAAGGAAGTTCCAGAGCTTGTCCCCACCTAAGCTGATTCTTCCCTTGGGTACCTGGGGCTTTGGGTCTAAGGTAGGCTGTCTAGGACTCTTGCTCCTGTGGATAGAGTATCGGGAGCAGAGCTATCTCTCATATGCCTGAAGCCTGCTCTCTCCCCGTAGTTGGCAATCCTAGAAGACTATGCAGACCCGTTTGATGTCCAGGAGACTGGTGACGTCCCAGTAGGAGCTTCAGGAGCCCCAGAGAAGGTCCCAGAAAATGATGGCTATATGGAGCCCTATGAGGCCCAAAAGATGATGGCCGGTAAGTAATAGAGTCAGAGAGAGGGTTGGTGGGGGTGGGGGTTTGTCCCCTGAGGCTTGAGTATCTGCAAAACGAGCTCTGGTGCCCACAGTCTAAGAACCGATTCCTTGGTCTTTAGAAAATGCAGAGAGTGCCTTTGCTTGGTCTTTGGGAAAGGTGACCACTGCTTTCAAGACAGTCACTTTGGAGAAGGAGTTGTGATTTGTGGTGCCTGAGGCCTGAGTTGGTAGAGAAGGCCACACAACCGAAGGTCAGACAGATGGAAGCATCTGGGATCGTCAGAAAGGGCAAAATAGTGGTGTGAGCTGTGGGCGGGGGTGGTCATTGCTCCCCAAAAGAGAATCACCAGCTTTAGGGAAGGTGGTGGGATTGAAACAAAGTGAAACTACTTCATGGCAATTGGAAACACGTGACTATAAATGCAGACGCAAAGGGTTCCATGGTATTTGGCAAGTAGTTCAAGGAGTGAGGGCAGGAAGAAATGAGTAAGACCTTGCCCTGCGGACAGAGACTGAGAAAAGATCCAGGGAAAGACCACGTGGGGGGACCAGAGAAGAGGACACAGGTGAGTCAGTCTACGCCAAGGCCCTGGGTGGTGTGGAAGGAGGATTTGCTCGGGGCCGATAATCTTAGTGCCGGGCGTACAGGAGAGGCTGGATGAGAGAGGCCAAGAGGGGCAGTGGAGGGCCTTGAAGGCTGGAATGAGGTGTTGGGACTCGCTCCAGAAGGGGAGGGGAGCCATTATGGATTCCCGAGCAAGAAAGGAATAGGACGAATATGGCATTTTAAGGGGATTACAGAGGCTTTGGTGTACAGAACAGACTAGAAGAACTGGGCATTAGAAAGATGAGTTAGCAGGCTATTGTGGAAATTACTGAGGCTTTAAGGAACCAATAATTAACACCCTCCTCTTCCCCTCTGGAGCTTGGAAATAATTGAGAAATAAGATCAAGGAAACAGAAAGATGGAGATTACAGTGTCAGCGTTATTACTGATAAAGGTGATTGGAGAACATTACTTAGCTATGTCACCACAATGGGCTTAATACTTCACCACAGAATTAAACTTGCCCACTCAGGCTCGGGCAGTGTAGGACAGCTGTAGGGCCCTGCACAGGGGCAGGAAGAGAAAGAACCAGGATGTTCTCTTTGTAAGAAGGCAGATCAGATCAGCTTCTCTCCGTCCTTGGGAGAGGTGGGTGAGGGGGCAGAGAGCAGTCAGGAGTGTTACTACACGGAGCCCATGAAACAGGAGCCTGGAGATTGGAGGTTCGCCCTAGCAGTAATCCAGATGTGGAGAGAAGAGGGTGAGACTCATCAGGCATTTGCAGTAAACAGGTGGGCCTCCAAGAACGAAGGAAGGCCAGGACCAAGGAGAGCAGTGCAGTGAACAGAAATGGAGAAACTGAGAGGGTGGTCGCTGTATTTACAGCAGAGGGGTGTGGCCTCCTAGGAGGTGCATGAGTGCCCTGGAATTGATGAGAATATTTGCATATTTTCCTGGGGAGCTCCACGGCTTTTATCATAGTTTCACTGGGGTCAGAAATCCCAAAAAGAGAATCACAGAGCAGACTAGAAGAGCTTTTCGGGAAAGTGGTAAGTTTGAAACATCAAAGTGAAACATCTTTATGGCATTTGGAAGCATATAGATGCAAAGGGTTCCATGAGACTGGGCAAGTCGCACAGGGAGGGAAGACCTGAAGAAATGAATACACATGGCCGTGGGAAACAGAGACCAAGGGAGGATCCAGGGGAAGAGACCAAACGGGATGATCAGAGGGGAGGACAGTCTGTGAAAATGACGTGTCAAAGGGGACGGTTTCAAGGATGGGGTGGTCAGCAGTGTCTGAACAACAAACAAGGCTTTTCAGATTGCAAAATGGCATCCCTTGGGACACAGGTGATACATGCAGTTGGGTAGCAAGGAGGAGATGGACTAGGAGAGGACCCTGCCTTGGTTTCCTAAATGTGTAAGCCTCAGCTCCCCAGCCCTTGCTGACCATTGGAGGACCTTTGCCCTGTCTTTCACTCTGGTGCCTCTCTGCTCCTGCCTCTGTTGGGTCCCTGCCTTTGGAACCCCACAGGTGTTTTGAGGAACCCAGGATGTGTGCCCCAGAGCCAGCAGCATCTCCTCTGAAGGAGGCCTGGCTCGTTGTAGAGGAGTGCATCCGGAGGAGCGGAGCCAGGCAGCCAGGGCTGCTCTCACCTCCCTTCCCGCCTTGCCCTGGCAGAGATCCGGGGCTCCAAGGAGACTGCAGCTCAGCCCCTGCCTCTGTATGACACACCCTATGAGCCAGAAGAGGAGGGGGCCACCCCAGAGGGTGAGGGGCCCCCCTGGCCTCGGGAGTCCCGCCTGCCTGAGGATGATGAGAGGCCCCCTGAGGAGTATGACCAACCCTGGGAGTGGAAGAAGGAGAGAATATCCAAGGCCTTTGCTGGTGAGTCCTGGGTGGAAAAGGCAGGTCTGCTGGGGCTTCGGAGCAGCTTTCTGGGCTCAGGGGAATGGAGGGAACAGAGCCCTGGGACCAGGGAAGGCCCAGGGCGGGAGTGTAGTTGAGTCTGCACCACAGAGAGCTGTGAGCTGGCATTACATTCAGTGCTGTGTGCAGGGTCAGGGAATGGGCATGAGAGAAGGACGAAGGTGTCTCCCTGCATCATTACCTCTCGGAGGCCGACAGACTTGGACCACTTCCATCCTTGGGGGGATTGGGTATATTTAAAAATAAAGAAGTTTCAAACAAAACTACAAAACTTGTGGCATGTGTTAAATACTTGCACCTAACAAAGGAAGGCATTTAACACTCTAAACAATGCAAACAGCTGCCCATGTAACCTTTAGAGGTACCAGCTCTGAGTTAGAGGGCTGTGTCTTCCAGTGGTAGGCCATGCCAGACCAGAGGGATTGGTCCCTCTGGCCTGCTCCCAGAGCGATTTCTGAGAAGCAGGGACCAGTGGAGAGGGATGCTGTGAGAAATCGCCTTCACTGCGTGGGATAGGTTTCTTCTGTAGCGAGCACCTTGGTGGCAGTCCCAGGCCAGGAGTCCAACCTGGAGAGGCGTGTGTGGGTGGTGTGAGGGGGGAATGAGAGCCTGGAGTACAAACGCAGCTTTAGCTCCTGGGTCCTTGATTCAGTGAGAACATAAAGGGTTTAAGTGCCATTAGAATTCATTCCCATCCCCATGTCCCCACACTCCCCCTTGGGCAAGAGGCTCCTCTTGGAGCTGGACCCAGTTCTGCTCTGTCCTCCCCACCCTGCAACTAGACTGAGAAACCACACGTTTCTAATTCGTTCCCTGTAAAGCACGCACCAGTGAGGACGGGCCGTTTATCTCCAGAAGTCTTGGAGAATCAATACTGTTTGGATTGCTTAATGGGAAAATCTATGCTCCTCATTAGGAAACCTCGTTAGCAGTCCTGGAGCCATCGATGCCATCACCCTCCTGATTGTCGGGGCTCAGGATTTAGGGTGTGGGCAAAGGAGGAAGGGAGACAAGGCTGGGGGTGCTGGGAGGCTGAGGAAGCCTGGGTGTGGTGCTGGGAGGTGTGGGCAGCTCCTTGTCCCTCTTTTCCTGCTTTCCTGGTCCCTCTGGTCCCTGGAAGCTTTTGAGAGGTCAAATGAAGGGGACGCGCAGGGCTGACCCTGCATCCTGCAGTTTGCCGCTTGAGCCTCCCATCCATTGTCACCAGCCCATTGTGGTCAGTGGCTCTCCCCAGCCCTCTGAGGGTCTTATTCCCCATTCAGAAGCCGCCCCTGCCTCTACTCTGATCCTCCTTTCTAGGCTGTCCTGTGTCCTGGCTCTGGGTTTTGGTGTCTCAACTTCTGCCTCTCTCTGTCTCTGTCTCTGTCCCTGTTCCTGTCTGTCTCCCTTCTCCCTGCTGCTGCTGGCTCCAGTTGACATTAAGGTCATCAAAGACCTACCGTGGCCTCCACCGGTGGGACAGCTGGACAGCAGCCCCTCCCTGCCTGATGGGGACAGGGACATCTCCGGTCCAGCCTCACCCCTCCCTGAGCCCAGCCTGGAGGACGGCAGCGGTGGGTTCTGTGGGGGCTTCTGGCCAGGGTGACGCGTCCTCTCACCCCTCCGGCCCTGTGGGCTTGGGTTGGAGGAGCTGAAGTGTGGGATAGGGTTTGGAGAACCCAGGAAGGATCCTCCTGGAAGAAGAAGGAATGGACAGAGTACCCAGTCCCCCTCCCCCCCCCAAAGGTGTCTCCATGGGGAGAGCCCTTCCAGTATTTTCCCCACCATGCCAAAAAAAACAATATTCCAAATTCACTGACCAGAGCCTCCAGCAATGCAAATAACTCCTGAGGTTGGGGTAATATGGGCTAGCACAGGAAGTGTTTAACTCCTGAGAGGAAAGGAGCTGATCCTCACATCTGGTGTCTGAAAGACAATAAGGGCTTGAAAGTGCTTGCAAGGAGAAAAAAAAATAGTCCAAACGGGGAGAGAGAAGGCACTAAGCACTTTGTCTATATTCAGTCTCACCCAGAATGCGCAGCCAAGGGTGCGTGTATGTGTGTGTGCGCACACAGGCCTGAGCACCTGTTTGCACATTTGTGCCTGAGTGTGAGGGGGTATTTCATAAATACAGCGTGAAGGAGGGTCTGTGTCACCTGCACATGTGTGTCTATGCCCGTGTGGCCCCTCTGGCTTTCAGCAGTCCCTTGTGCAGGCTTAGCCATGGGAGGTCCGGAAAAGCAGGGCCACCTCCACTGGTCTTGAGGGTGGGGTGGGGGAGGGTAGCCTGAGGGCAGCAACCTTGGGGTGGGGGAGGGGTGGACCAGCTGGCGGCTTAGGGTAGGATTAGCCTGTCAGGATGGCACCAAGGGGAATGGGATAATTGTTCTCAGATCAATAAGTCATTTCTACAGAATGGCTTGGCAGGGTGATTTGGAGAACAGTAATGAACTCTGAGGAGGAGAAAGAAACAATATTATCAGCGCTGAAGCCACCCTGAGGAGGGTGGAATAGGGGAAGGCAGTCAGCTGCTCCAGAGGGAGAAACTTAAGTGGTTTCTCTCGTTGCTCCTCTCCCCTCTCCTCCCACAGTGCGGGGACTGCCAGGCCCTCTGTGGGGCAGGAGGGCTGAACCCCACACCCACCTCCACCCCTGTCCCCGCCTGCGGAATGGACCTGGAATTCAGTCCCCAGAGCCAGTCAGGCCCATGAGCATGTCCAGCCCTTCCAGAACAAGCCTTTGACCCCTTTTGGCAGGAAATGGGGGTGGGGCACTGTTTTTTTCTGTCCCACCCCTTAGGGCTCTACCTCTAGGGTCCTCAGAGTCTGTGACTGGTATGTTCCCCACAGCCCAGTTTGAAGGATCTGAGAAGAGCTGCCTGTCACCCGGCCGGGAGGAGAAGGGGCGTCTACCTCCCCGACTCTCTGCAGGGAACCCCAAGTCACCCAAGCCCCTAAGCATGGAGCCCAGCAGCCCCCTGGGGGAGTGGACAGACCCAGCACTGCCTCTGGAAAACCAGGTGTGAGTGTCTGTGTCCAGCTGGGGACTCTCTCCCCTCCCTTCCCCTCCTAGCACGGGCTGGCCTACGGGGGTGCCCAGAATGGGTGGGCGTGGTCAGCTAGGGACCCAGCAGAAATGCCCTCCTTCCTCTCTCTCATCCTCAGCTGGTACCACGGGGCCATCAGCCGAACAGATGCCGAGAACCTGCTGCGGCTGTGCAAAGAGGCCAGCTACCTGGTGCGCAACAGTGAGACCAGCAAGAATGACTTCTCCCTGTCCCTCAAGTGAGTGGGGCGGGTTGACAGCTTTAGTAGGATTAGCCTGTCAAGATGGCACCAAGGATCATCAGCGGGAGGACAGCCACCAGGACAGGAAGAAACTCCAGTATTCCCCCCGTACCCAACCACGCTGGGGAGAACCCCATCTCCCAAGGACATTTGCCGACTTGGGGCCAGGCCCTGAGGCTCTGGAGCCGTCTGAGCTCAGCCCCTGCTCAAGGAGCTCAGAGTTTCTTGAGGGAAATAGTTGAGCTAGTGTCCAGCTCAGAAGGGTTCTGTCACTTATTACCTGTGTGGCCTGGGGTCCTCTCACTCAACGTTTCCTTACTTACAAAGTGAGGGAATAATAATATCTACCTTCTAGGGACGGATTAAATGAAATAATATATGGGAAGCACTTAGCATAGCGCTGAGTGCTCAATAAATTATTGTCGTCATCATTATTCAGGGAAGCCCGAGATATTCTAGAAGCACAGGCAAGGAGATAAAGGACTTCGTCTGAAAGAATCTGGAGGGCGAAGTGGAGGCCGAGTCCCGGGAGGAGGGCATGGCAGAGGGCACAAAGCTGTTCTTCACTCTGAAGAAGTGGGCAGGAGGCCTGGCTGCTGGTGGCTGACTACTGAGCTTTAAAGGACCCTGGAACTGGGGGAGAGGCAGGGCCCTCCCCGTCAGCCTTCCTCCCCGGGAGCAGGGCCACCATCGGCCTCCCAGGCTCTCCTGGCAGGATGGCAGGTCCTCTCCTTGGCACCCAGGAGCTCCACCTGGTAGAGCCCGCACCCCACAGGGCAGCCTTCCAGAGAGGTGTGTCCATTCGCATCCCTGCAGCACTCCTGGGGCATCTGTACCACCACTTCCTACCATGTTTCCTGGGGGCAATAGAATACAGATATACCCCCACTTTAAACAAAACCAATATATGGAAATTTGGGACTACTACACAGACACATTTGAAGATAATTATTCAGCTTCACTAAAAGATGATGGAAAAAAATGCCAGACTGTAGTCACAACCTGAGTTTTATTCTCAGGTTTAATAAAACTAGCTATGTGACCATAGACAAATCCCTTAATCTCTCTGGGACTTGTTTCTGTTTGCAAATGTGTTAATGGTTACCTCTTAGGTTTCTTTGAGCTCTCATACTCCGGGAGTCTGAATTATCATTAAATCATAGGAGCATTAGGGGAAAATTCATTTGTCAAAAATGTGATTTATATAACTTCAGGAATGTGTATTGCTTTAAAAATTATACTTAAGGTTCATAGAGCATTTACTGTGCGCCAAGTAGCATATATACCTTCTCTGAACAACTACCATCCTGCAAGATCAATCTCTTTTTATAAACAAAAAATAGATTCAGAGGGGTACGTGACTTGCTCAAGGCTACCAGATAACAAAGTTCCCAAGACAGTATTTGAACTCAGCACAGTCGGACTCTAATAACCACACTGTTCCATCTGTTCTATTGCACAGCTCTAGCCTCCATCAAGTCTGGAACAGTCCGAGGCAAGGGAAGACTGCAGGGGTCTGGCTCCCTGAGCAGAGCACAGCAGAACACAGCCCAGCCTTAGCCTGGGGAGCACAGGGGGAACAGGCCTGGACGCCAGGCTCCAGCCCAGGCTCCAGCCCAGGCTGATCCAGCCAGCCACCAGTAGTCTGGCAGAGCCTCGTTTGCATATAAATGGCTTCTGGGAAATACAATTATGGTTTCTCTTCTCTCTGTAATGGAAGGGCTTTCACTGGTAATTAAACAGCTTCCTCTAAAAGTCAAGCCAGCCCTGGCCCTGCGGCCCAGCCAGTCCCACCCAGGCTCCCTAAGGGTCTGGCAAAGGTTCTGCTGCATCCTAATGGACCCTTGGGACTTTGTCCTAGGAGGTCAGTTATCCAAATAGAGGCCAAGCTCTCAGTTTCCAACTCTGGTCTCTGGCTGCTTGTTGCCCTTTTTGGCCAGATCTGTCCCTTAAAGAGGGACAGTTTTTAGGAGAGGCGATTTTCCCAAGTGGACTGCAGGGAGGGGGCTGTCCCCAAACTGCGAGGGGGCGAGGGAAGGCAGGGCCCATGCTGCTGCCCACAGCCTTGAGTCTGGGTCTTGGCATAGGGCAGACAGGGGAGGGGACCTCTTACTACCTCCCCTCTCTACAGTCCCCAGGTGCTGTGCATCTTCCTGAGGCCCTTGACTCCTTTCTCCAGGGCCTGTGTGGCCGCTGTCAGCCTCAGTGGTTATCTCAGACCTACAGATGAAGGATGGTTCCACACCCTGATGTACACACCCAGAACTGGGGCCCCCAGCAGGCTCTATGGGGCACCGTTCTCTGGGGGGGGAAGGGAAGGATGGCGTTAGGGCCTGTGTTTTCCTCACATCCCTTTCCCCTCGTCAGTCATCCCACTCTTCCAGCTTTCTCCCTGGCAGGCCTAGTGAAATGGTTTCAGTCAGAGCCCTCTTTGTGCCCAGGCAGGGGAGGCAAGTGAGGAGGTTTGCTGGCTTCACCTCTCAAGAGTGGGGGCCTCACCATGAGTCAGCTTCCTCACCAGTCCTACCTCCCACACCAGCTTCTGAGCCCTGTCCTTATCCTTAGGTAGGTTCTGGCCAGCAGGGCTCCCCCAGGCAGTGCTGACCATTTGCTTGTGAGTGAGTCTCAGGCCTGGAGCCTGGCCACCCATGCCTGTGGCAGTTGGGACAAATGTCATTCTTGCTCAGGCACCACCTCCACACTATCTCTAAG